>JAVKPL010014247.1:0-80865 GCA_032173675.1 Gastrolobium villosum | reverse complement strand
TAAATAAATATTTATATACTAGGCTAGCCTGGGAGGCTCTAAGGCCGAGCTTCTGAATTAGAGACTGAGGCCTTTTTATTAAACGAGTTTTTATACAAGTCCAAGCCTGGTTCCAACACGAGCTTTTATTAAACGAGCTCAGGCCTTTACGAGCCGAGCCAAAGGCCCCTGGCTCGTTTACCACCCCTACTCCTATTATCTTTCACCTTTGTAGGAGAAGTTAACAATGAGGAGATCCTGCTAAACATAGGGTTCTAGCACCATAATTATTGTACATTTACACTACATAGAATGAACTATTGACGCTAATGTGTCAATTTTGACACCTTAAATATGAACACTTCAACTATGCAATCTGAATCCTTTGCAACATTTCCATCCTCAAAGAGCATCAATTTCCTATTAAGGTAATCAACAGAAGGAGTTTCAAAAGATTTATCTTCTTCTACTTCAAATGACTCAGAGCAATTGGATGGTTGATGGATATTTTCTTAGTGATTTTTCAACCAAGCTTGTTTTCTCAATCATCTCAGCATTTTGATTATCATTGACACCTGTTTTATCAGGACCTGAATTTTGATGGAAATATTTGCATGTCTTATCAGGACACGAAGGGACTACCGCCCAAGACATTTAATGGTCATCTATGTAAAATGGGAATTATGTCAGCTAATAAATGATAAAAATCATAGTTATGCATTAAGTGTTGACACTCTGAGCTCATTATGCATTAAGTGTTGTTGAGAAATTACATTGAGGACCAATAAGAGTTAGTGTTTTACATATTGTTGATCACATTTTGGCACTAATTTTTACTACACTACTAGGCCTTGATTCATGAAGATGTAATACTCATTGTATGTGAGTGTGGAAGGTCATATGCTATGATATTTTCGGTATATTGATCGCCATATGTTACTAAAACCTTAAGTTGTTGGGTGATGCTTTGTTGGGATTTCCATACAGATTGGATCTATCAAATTCATATATGCCAAGTTCATTGAACGACAAGTGAAAATTAGGACAAGAACCGCATATAGTAAAGCACCTAATAATTTATAATATGCCTGAACTAACTTAGTTGTACAAAATCAAAACGGAATAAGCAAATATGAAGAAAAGAAAAACAAGTGAAATGAAAATGATTCTATGAATTTGAAAAACAATTGAATCCTGGAGAATACCGTTTACCAAACGCCCCCTATTGAAAATAGATCCGATGAACTTGGAAAAGAAAATGATTCTATGAATTTGAAAAAAAAAATAGAAAATAAGAAATTGCGTTGACATTTAGAGTTATTTTCTAAAAAATGTAGTGAGGTTCAAATCACCAATCAAATGCGTGGTTTTCCTTTTGTTAACTTTTTAAAATGTTTTTTCTTTTTCACAAAAGGAATACGAAACTTTAAAATTTTAATCTCCAGTAATCTAATTACGCGAATTAAATAAAAAAGTGAAAGCAATAAATTCGGTTGACATTTTGAGTTATTTTCTTAAAAATGTAGTAAGGTTTCAATTCACCAATCAAATGCATAATTTTTCTTTGGTTAACTTTGTAAAATATTTTTTCTTTCTTAAAAGTTTAAATTTGAAATCTACTTTAAATATGTAACCTTCTACAAACTATTAAAATTCTTCGCTACAAGTTCAATCCCAATTACCTTTTTTTTTTGGAAATTTTTTAATCCCAATTACCTTTTAAAAATGCTTTTAGTAAAAGCCATTTCCTTCTATTCAAGAAAAAAAATGTTATTTTTTTTGGGATTACTTTTGATCCGGATAAAATCTTTATCCTAAGTTGAAGCCTTTTAACTGAATTTTAATTTACTATCCCCTTGCGAGTTTGCTTGGAAATTATTATATTCTTCCGTTAAAATGGAATCTAATAATGAGTAATAAAATAATTACGTAAAAATTATTAAAGTGATTTTAACATATCTTGTGATAATTATTCATGGGCTAGTTTGTTGGATTGGATAGGATAAGGATGTTAGTATATGGGTGTCCTAGAGACAATCTTTTGATTAAATAAAGGACACTAGATGTAGAACTTTGTTTGTCGCAAATAAATGAAAGCACTATTTATTCAGTTTCATATTGTGTCTCGATATTACTGTTAATATTATATGAACGAACTGAATACACCCCTTGAAATAGAACAGGTATCTCTTGAGTATCTGTGATGAGATCACAATCATGAGGATTCAAGGATATTGCATGTATATTCCTAATTGTATGTTCCTGGTCTAGAGACACTGAGTTTGGGGATCAGTGATCTCGGGTAAGACTAGTACGACTTATCTACTTGTATATGGATACAAGGTAAATACCTCATTAACTGTAGATATGGAGATATCTTAGCTAAAGTCGTGGGTGGACCTATAAGAGTATAGCTCGCACTGAACAGACCCAAAAAGAGACTCTATGAGGAAATCTCACAGATAATGTCATTAGAGTAATCTCTTTATGTTTGGGTATGTCTTTCCTTAGAGCAGAAGTTATTACCTAGACTGTGTTCTTGAAGGCATGTTTTGATTGTATGCCTCGTCTGCCTGAAACATGGAGACTCATAGGTATACTGTTGGGCGTGTCCTTAAAGGGCACAGGGCTAGGGTAATAAGCTGAAGGAATTCGTCAAATCTCTGTGAGAGATTAGGTTATCTGTAAACCGGAGAAATCGGGATGACATTTACAGGGACTCGGGAATCTATGCATAGTAAAAGAGATCATGAGATGATCTGCCTTTAGAGTCAGTAAATTGAAGATTCCCTATTTCGAATAAAGCTTACCCTAAACCGCAGGGGTTGATACATTTCCTTGCCCTAGGTTAATGGGAAGATAACCGAGACGAAGGGAAATACATACGGTAACCAAATATGTGCAATAGGATGATCAAGTCATTAATCTGACTAGTTCTGGGGCAACAAAGCATTGCTAGTGCTCTGTGTTGTCATTAATTGGGTTGTGGGCTTGTTGGGCCCAAGCCCAGTTATGTCAGAAGCTAAGTTAGACCTAATGGGTCACACACTAACACCTTGTAGTCATGATGGACTAGCTTTAAAGGTATTGGGCCTAATAATGGTTGTTAGCCCAAGAAGCTGTTTGGAAGCCCACCTAAATGGGTGGGTGGTGCATGGAGCTTAGTAATGGGCTTGGATAGTCCAAGCCATTACTAATTAATTTAATTAGTTAAATTAATAATCAAATATTTGAATTTCGAATTTTGAATTTACTAAAAGAATGTGTACTTTTAAATTTTGTATTATGTACTTTTAAATTTTGAAACAAAAATTTATCGTACTTTTGAATTTTTTATTTTATGTATTCATATATAAATTTTGACACAACTTATGCTTATATCATCAGGAAATACAAATAAAATTAGAATATATTAAATATAAATTTTATAAATTTTAATTATCATTTCATTTATGTTTGTATTTTATTTTACTTTAAAAACGAAATATATTTTAATTTTTTTTAATAATTAGCATGATTATATTTAATTTGATTTTAAATATATTAATTTAATATATTACTTTTAAATAAAATTAGAATTAATATATTTTAAACATAAATGTATTTAAAATATTTTAATTTTATTTATCCTGATGATATAAGCATAAGTAAGGTAAATTACTCTAATGTAAATACATAAAATACAATTAGATACATAAAATGTGCCTAGCAATATAGAAAGCAAGTTAAAATGTGCCTATCTGTTTCACCAAAAAAAAAATGTGCCTATCTCTCAATTTTTATAATAAAACACGTCATTTTTTAGGGTAGGTGATGCAAAATTATCGGGAAAAAAAGCTTTCAGGAAAACGTAGAAGTTTTCTACTATATTATCATTCTTAAATAATCAAAAGTTCCCCTCACATCCTTCTAACCAGCCTTTTAATCACACAATACAAAAAGTAACTGACAATAAAGGAACATCAATGGTCTTAAAAACTAATACAAAACGGAAATAATCATAAACCAAACTTAAAGTCATACAAACTGAAACGTCTGTAATTATTAAAATTCATAAAAGGCCTTAAAACAAAAACATTAATTGAGATTAGGCAGATAGAGATATGTTCATACGATGATCAAGTGATTTGTAGTGATATTTAGAATAAATTTCAGCCCAAACTTTATTGAAATCTGAACGATACCGACTCCACTCCTCCTGTTTCTGCTTCAGCCGAGTCCAGGAAAACACTTCAAGAAATTTTAGAATAAATTTCACAACGCTCCAGGAAATCATTCAATTACTCCATAAGATCAGGATGCTTTCCAAGAAAATCGGTTACAAAATTTTGCAAATCATTCATTTTTATTGTTACACTGCTGATAATATGAAGGCACCTCAAGAAAGCTGGGTAGTCATCAGTGTTCAACTTCTCCTTAACTTTCTCACAGAACCTTGAGCCTTCTTGACAGATTTCTTTGGAGGAGCCTCATCCTCGTCAAGGGTTATCTTATATCCCTTTGGCAGGAAAGTGTTAAATCCAAAAATCAAATTATTGTGCCCTTTGAATAGCTCCTTCACCCTTGCTATGACACCAGCTGTGTCAGTCCTTTGAGCTTTGAAATCTTTCATGAGCTCAAGGAACATGTCATATTTTTCTCTTTTGTCCTGAAACATGTCTTCCACTTCCTTCAAATAGGATAAGGCATCATTGATAGTCAATTTCTGGGAAGTAGTTGCTCCCCCACCAACACTGCCACGTGAGGAAGTATAGGGGCGTTTGAATTGAGAGCCAGAACCAGCATGAATGCCATCATCCCTTACTCTCTTCATCTTTTTTTTTTGGGTGAAAACTCTCTTCATCTTTTATCGGTTCTCTGAGGGACAAGAGAAAAAAAAAAGAAAGAAAGAAAAAAAGAGTGAAGGGTTTGATCGGACAGAACAACACGTAAGGTAAACAAGAAAAACAAGAAATAAGTTTCTTCTTTCTCAAAGATCAATTCAACCAATTCAAGAACAAGAAAAATCACAAAACAAGAAAAACAACAAGTAAGGGTTTGATCACTTACGTTGTTATGTTAGAACGATAAATTGAATTGAGACAGAAAGAGTGTGAAAAGCGGAGGCGGTGGGAACCAATCACAAAAAATAGGTTTCTTCTTTCTCTGTCTCTCTCTTGCGTTGTTACGTTAGAAGTAGGATACTTATAATCTTTTTTTATAACCTCTTATAATTATACCTTAATACCGTTGATTTCCGCAAATCAACGGTTATGATTTTTATAAATTAAACTCATTAATTAATTATTAATTCACAATAAATGATAACCGTTAATTGACGAAAATCAACGATATCAAGATATGGTTGTAAGAGGTTGTAAAAAAAAATTGCAAGTATAACTTCCTCTTTTTTATATGTCAAAGATGAGGAAGGTTATACTTACAACTTTTTTTTACAACCTCTTACAATCATATCTTAACACCGTTGACTTCCAGCAATCAACGGTTATGGTTTTTGCAAATTAAACTCATTAATTAATTATTAATTCAAAATAAATGATAACCGTTGATTGGCGAAAATCAACGGTATTAAGATATAGTTGTAAGAGGTTGTAAAAAAAAGGTTGTAAGTATAACCTTCCTCGTTAAATATATGGATTAGTATTATTATATATCCGTGGAGTGATGGATCAATCAATAAATTAATGGCTCTACTATTTTTTCTAAAATATTATATAATACAAAATAACAGAAGATGTACCCACCCTAAAAAAACGATGCGTTTTATTATAAAAATTGAGAGATATGCCCATTTTATGTATCTAATTGTATTTTATGTATTTACATAGGAGTAATTTACCCAACTTATACTTATATCATCAGCATAAATAAAATTAAAATATTTTAAATACATTTATGTTTATGATATATTAATTTAATATATTAATTCTAATTTTATTTAAAATTAATATATTAAATTAATATATTTAAAATTAAATTAAATCTAATCATGCCAATTATTAAAAAAATATTTTAAATATATTTTGTTTTTCAAATAAAATAAAATAAAAACAAAAATGAAATGATAATTAAAATTTATAAAATTTATATTTAATATATTTTAATTTTATTTGTCACGATGATATAAGCATAATTTGTGTCTAAATTCCTGTATAAATACATAAAATACAAAATTTAAAAGTACATAATACGATAAAGTTTTGTTTCAAAATTTAAAAGTACATAATACAAAATTTAAAAGTACAAATTCTTTTCGTTTTAAAATAATCAATGTTTAAAGTTTTGAACAAAAATTAAATAATTCATTAAATACTTTTCGATGTAATGAAAATATAAGTTTATTTGATTATATTATACCTTCACTCTATTAAATCATTCTTATTCCTATCACTAAATTTGTTTTTAGTTTTTCTTTTAAGAAAAAACCCAAGCAAGACCTGATTATCAAACTTGTGCATGTCAACAAATTAGACAGGATTTATTATCAAACTTCAAGACCTGATACGTCAAATACTTTGACGGGATTAATTTAATTTCATTAGTTGTGTTAGTTTGTTTGACGGGAGTGGTTGAGTGGGAGTGTGTCTCTGACGGGACTGGGTGCCGTCAACTCCTCTTACGGAACTGCTTGCACAATTCAGCCAGTAGTCCCGTAATAATACATGACGAGATTGGTTTCGCCATTAACAACACATGGCGAGACTGGTTTCATCATTCCTTTTGACGTGTTTGACTGCCTTAGTCCGGTAAAACTTATCAATTGAAAAATATTCCACAAAAAATTTATACAACGGTGCTTTTGCATGGCTTATAATCCCACATATTTTATTTTGACTTGTTTTAGCTGCAATAATTCGGTGATTCAAAATTCATTTAAGTTCAGTGAAAAATTTATAAAAAAAATAAAATAATAATATGAAATTTATTTTTAAAGGGATAACTTTGCTGTGATGGCTTGTTAACCCCATACATTTCGTTCAAGTTCATTTTTGTTGTGATCAAAACTCATTAAAAATTTATCATAAACTTTATTACACAAAAAAAAAATAATAAAAAGTTACAACAAGTTTATGATAAGTTTTTTTTTTTTTTTTTTACAAATGTTACACCTTTTGGATAATAACAAGTTGATGACTCGGTACCCCTTTTAATAAGGGACTCGATTATATTTAAGTGAAGTCCTAATTTTGAATTTTTGTAAACAAAAAAAATAGACGTTAAGAGAATATTGTTCCTTTGAGTAAGTTCACTCGAGTCAACTCGAAATAATTGAAATTCAATGTATTTTTCAAATACTAAGAGTTTCGCGAAGAAAAAAAAACCTTTGTTTTATAAGGAATAATGGACTATCAAGCCTGTCAATTGGGGCGGTTATGTTTATTATATTTTAGATGTACCACTCTTAGTATCTAGTTATTTATCAAAGGATCAATTCGAAATCAACAATAGGTATTTTCCCCCCTATTTTTTATAGCTGCTTTCAAATTGATATAACGGTAATCAATCAGATAATAAGAGTGATAAGCCTAAAATAATAATAAATATAACTTTTTTCGCTTCTCAATTCACTATAACCTTTTTTTCTCCATCCTAACGAAATCAATCCTCTCAATTTGCCGTTGATTTTAGAGTACATAAAACAATCTGGTGTAATTATGCACGTCAAAATTTTGTTCCGACATACGTTATGCCATTTGTTTGATATGCACTCTGTTACAATACTATTCTTAAGAAGTAAATTATTTTGAGATGATCAACATTATATTCATTTCGCTAGTTACCATTTTCAAATAAAATACTTATATATTCATCATAGTTTAATGAGGCTACTGTCCTCCAAAGGTCGCCCAAAACTTTCTACCTCAGGGTAATAATAATAATAAATAAATAATAATTTGACAGTTGAATATAATATTTTCAATTAAATATTTTTGATTGAGGCTTCAATTATATAATAATAATGTGATGAACTCATCTCTAAGACAATCTAAAACAAAGTGGGGTGGACATGTGTTCGAATCCCGCTGAATGCATTCTTGGGGAGGGGGCTGAACCTTTAGCCATCACTGAACCCTGCACTCCGGATTAGTCCCATAGCCGACTCAAAGAATCGAAGCCGTGGGGAAACCGGGGGAGCCAACTCGCCTCAAAGAGATAATTAAGGGTTGGGTAACTCAAAAAAAATATAAAAAAGAAAATCAAAGTGCTTTGTTTTAGATGTCATATTGGGCCGATTTAGGAGGCCTAACTTATCACCTCATTAAAGGATAAAGTTCCTTTTTATACTTCACTCCTCCATTAAGGGCACTGGCAGAGCTACATTGAGGCTAGCCAATTCTTTTAAACTAGATAATTTTCAAACTTTTTAGAATTTACACAGGTAGATGCTAAAATTTGGTAGTTATGCAAAACATATAAAAGGATAAGCAAATGAAAAAGATAAATATCACCTCCCCAAAAAATAGCATGGAAATAAATAAACAAAATCATATATTGAGAAATATTTGCTCAAATCCCATATGGCTTTACTTAGAGACCAAAGTCACTAGACCTACTATAAATAGAGGGGTGTTAACGGGCCGAGCCGAGCCGAGCTTTGTTCTTAACGGGCCAAGCCTGTATTTAAACGTGTCCGACTGGCCTTAGCCTGTTACCTGTCACGAATATAATATTGGCCTGTGGCCTAGTTTATTTACAAAAAATAAAAGCCTGTGTGAAGCCTGTCTTAGCCTGTTAGCATGTTAAAGAATAAAAATAAGATAACAGAATTCCACAAAAAATCAATTTCCAGATAGAAACCTTAGCTTCCAATTTGCAGCAATGATTTACAAAGTCTACAATAAAAAAAATATAAAGTGAGAGAAAGTAGATAACATGTTATATTATCTTATCCCATTATAAAAAAGTGCAAACAAAAAAAAATAAAAAAATAAAAAATAAAATAAATTGACACAAACAAGCAGTGCACAGTGGAACGAATGAGTTTTTGTGGGTTTGTTTGTGTGAAGGAGGATGAAGGATAATATAGAACAGCACTAGTAATTCCATAAATATACATAAATTCAATATATATCCAAATAACATAATATAGAACAAAATCATTCAAAAAGTCTGTTAAACCAATAAAATATGGTGAAATAAATTGATGAGAGAGAGAGAGAGTTATTACAAGTAGTATAGAAAATATAAATAAATATTTATATACTAGGCTAGCCTGGGAGGCTCTAAGGCCGAGCTTCTGAATTAGAGACTGAGGCCTTTTTATTAAACGAGTTTTTATACAAGTCCAAGCCTGGTTCCAACACGAGCTTTTATTAAACGAGCTCAGGCCTTTACGAGCCGAGCCAAAGGCCCCTGGCTCGTTTACCACCCCTACTCCTATTATCTTTCACCTTTGTAGGAGAAGTTAACAATGAGGAGATCCTGCTAAACATAGGGTTCTAGCACCATAATTATTGTACAGTTACACTACATAGAATGAACTATTGACGCTAATGTGTCAATTTTGACACCTTAAATATGAACACTTCAACTATGCAATCTGAATCCTTTGCAACATTTCCATCCTCAAAGAGCATCAATTTCCTATTAAGGTAATCAACAGAAGGAGTTTCAAAAGATTTATCTTCTTCTACTTCAAATGACTCAGAGCAATTGGATGGTTGATGGATATTTTCTTAGTGATTTTTCAACCAAGCTTGTTTTCTCAATCATCTCAGCATTTTGATTATCATTGACACCTGTTTTATCAGGACCTGAATTTTGATGGAAATATTTGCATGTCTTATCAGGACACGAAGGGACTACCGCCCAAGACATTTAATGGTCATCTATGTAAAATGGGAATTATGTCAGCTAATAAATGATAAAAATCATAGTTATGCATTAAGTGTTGACACTCTGAGCTCATTATGCATTAAGTGTTGTTGAGAAATTACATTGAGGACCAATAAGAGTTAGTGTTTTACATATTGTTGATCACATTTTGGCACTAATTTTTACTACACTACTAGGCCTTGATTCATGAAGATGTAATACTCATTGTATGTGAGTGTGGAAGGTCATATGCTATGATATTTTCGGTATATTGATCGCCATATGTTACTAAAAGCTTAAGTTGTTGGGTGATGCTTTGTTGGGATTTCCATACAGATTGGATCTATCAAATTCATAATGTCAATAGCAGATCAACGATACATTAAATGAAACATACATGATACAATACAAGATAAGAAAACAAAATGCCTAAGTGTCATCCAATCAGATAGGCGGATCTAAGCCACAAGAAAGCAATCCTTATGCCAAGTTCATTGAACGACAAGTGAAAATTAGGACAAGAACCGCATATAGTAAAGCACCTAATAATTTATAATATGCCTGAACTAACTTAGTTGTACAAAATCAAAACGGAATAAGCAAATATGAAGAAAAGAAAAACAAGTGAAATGAAAATGATTCTATGAATTTGAAAAACAATTGAATCCTGGAGAATACCGTTTACCAAACGCCCCCTATTGAAAATAGATCCGATGAACTTGGAAAAGAAAATGATTCTATGAATTTGAAAAAAAAAATAGAAAATAAGAAATTGCGTTGACATTTAGAGTTATTTTCTAAAAAATGTAGTGAGGTTCAAATCACCAATCAAATGCGTGGTTTTCCTTTTGTTAACTTTTTAAAATGTTTTTTCTTTTTCACAAAAGGAATACGAAACTTTAAAATTTTAATCTCCAGTAATCTAATTACGCGAATTAAATAAAAAAGTGAAAGCAATAAATTCGGTTGACATTTTGAGTTATTTTCTTAAAAATGTAGTAAGGTTTCAATTCACCAATCAAATGCATAATTTTTCTTTGGTTAACTTTGTAAAATATTTTTTCTTTCATAAAAGTTTAAATTTGAAATCTACTTTAAATATGTAACCTTCTACAAACT
Source organism: Gastrolobium villosum (assembly GCA_032173675.1). Classification (NCBI taxonomy): domain Eukaryota; kingdom Viridiplantae; phylum Streptophyta; class Magnoliopsida; order Fabales; family Fabaceae; genus Gastrolobium; species Gastrolobium villosum. The sequence goes on along the minus strand of JAVKPL010014247.1, from coordinate 69,951 downwards.
ATTAAAATTCTTCGCTACAAGTTCAATCCCAATTACCTTTTTTTTTGGAAATTTTTTAATCCCAATTACCTTTTAAAAATGCTTTTAGTAAAAGCCATTTCCTTCTATTCAAGAAAAAAAATGTTATTTTTTTTGGGATTACTTTTGATCCGGATAAAATCTTTATCCTAAGTTGAAGCCTTTTAACTGAATTTTAATTTACTATCCCCTTGCGAGTTTGCTTGGAAATTATTATATTCTTCCGTTAAAATGGAATCTAATAATGAGTAATAAAATAATTACGTAAAAATTATTAAAGTGATTTTAACATATCTTGTGATAATTATTCATGGGCTAGTTTGTTGGATTGGATAGGATAAGGATGTTAGTATATGGGTGTCCTAGAGACAATCTTTTGATTAAATAAAGGACACTAGATGTAGAACTTTGTTTGTCGCAAATAAATGAAAGCACTATTTATTCAGTTTCATATTGTGTCTCGATATTACTGTTAATATTATATGAACGAACTGAATACACCCCTTGAAATAGAACAGGTATCTCTTGAGTATCTGTGATGAGATCACAATCATGAGGATTCAAGGATATTGCATGTCTATTCCTAATTATATGTTCCTAGTCTAGAGACACTGAGTTTGGGGATCAGTGATCTCGGGTAAGACTAGTACGACTTATCTACTTGTATATGGATACAAGGTAAATACCTCATGAACTGTAGATATGGAGATATCTTAGCTAAAGTCGTGGGTGGACCTATAAGAGTATAGCTCGCACTGAACAGACCCAAAAAGAGACTCTATGAGGAAATCTCACAGATAATGTCATTAGAGTAATCTCTTTATGTTTGGGTATGTCTTTCCTTAGAGCAGAAGTTATTACCTAGACTGTGTTTGTAACAGCCCGTTGTACACCGGTATTGTTAACATTGATTATGATATTAAGCGCAGTTACAATCACAGTAATTGGATTAATTAAATTACGGGCAACTTTTTTTTCTTTTATCATATTCTTTTTCACAACAATAACTTTTTCCGTAATCAATTAAAACAACACTATAATCGTAAATGCAATTCGCGGAATCATACATTTTACTAACATCACTAATCTTTCTTTTTATTCAATTCATTTAAACTCACCATCTTACTCTCACGTTTTACCATGTTATAGTCCTTTACGTTATCCACGCGTGGTTTCAAACCACGTACCATTTGGAGTTCTACCCATCAAGTTAAGCCCCTTTCTTTTAGTCTAGAAAAACCTGAATTTTCGAAAATTACACTGTGGTAATCGATTACCAGTGGGTGGTAATCGATTACCACCTGTCAAAAATGAGGCAGTAGCTAAATTTTCACCTCCTTTGTTCTGGTAATCGATTACCAACCTTGGGTAATCGATTACCTCACATGGTAATCGATTACCAAGCCTCAGTAATCGATTACCAGTGAAGACAGTAGCCAAATTTCGTCCCCTGTTGCATGGTAATCGATTACCATGCTTGGGTAATCGATTACTATGCAGCAAAAGTGACAGATTACAGCATTTTAAGCCCAAAAAGGGTTGTGTAATCCATCCCAAACACCTTAATACTCCACACAATACTTAAACACATCCTAGTGTAGGCTCTAGGCCCTTACATCATGCATTTTCATTAAAACATACATCATTTACAAAGTCCCCAATGTAATGGCCATTTACATACAAATATGGACCATTTTACAACATGAATCATCAAGACTTCAAAGGAAATGAATGTGGCCATGGACAAGTCACGTGCTCACTCAAAATATACAATTATCCATGTCATGAATAATAAGCAATAAACAAGACTTAGTATACAATCATGAACACTACCAAAAAGCATGGAAATAACCTCATGCAATATGTTCATGACCTAAGTCTCAAAATACTAATGTCATTCTATGTGTAATCCATAGTCCTCCTCCAAAATGTCATGCAATCCCAATGCACCGCATGCAAATCCACTGTCCACTAAGCGGGCTTCTTGCCCGAAGCTCCTCCCGGCTCATAGTGACCTGAAATGTGGTCCCCCAAACACGGGGTGAGATATACAAATATATCTCAGTAAACCAATGGAGCTAGAGGCTCTCTCCACTCCATGGCTCACTCAAATGTATAAATATGACATCATGTAATATGCAAGCAATACAATATCACCAACCAACTGGAGACAACCCAAGAACATCCACGCATGGATTCATGTTCAAGGACTCCATCATATAACTCCCGAGACAATCCTAGAGCCTCTCCCATGGTTGAGAAAACTCCATGGCCAACCCAACCGAAACTCCTCATGAGCCCTATCCGGCGGATGTCCCACGTTTGGCTCATCCTGGTGCCGCTCCCATGAGTCGACCCCATGGCATACCCAACTGGCACTCCGTCACGAAATGATCCAGCGGATGTCCAAACCCAACACACGTCAACTGGCCAGTGACCAAACAATTTTTCATACAATCCAAGCAATATGCATACAAGCACATAATCACACAATGCCATAAACACATAATCCAACCACAACCTTCCACTGGGTGTGGTGGAGCAGACTAGGGATTAAACCCAAGTTCCAAGGGTTTACCTCAACACTTAGCCAATCCGTTCCAAACGTATGCTCCAAATCAACCTTTCACAATCACGTCCGTGTGAGGCACCCTACAACAATCATCAAATCCAAATTACACCAAACCTCAATTTTCATGAAATTTCCTCAAATTTTCCTAAGTTAAAAACCTAACTTTTTCACCAAAAATTATCATAGCATTTCTAGCTTACAAGCATGATTCTAAGGCCTTTTCATCAAATAGCATTTTTCCATTTGGGCTCTCTATCATCACACATCTAAAATTAAAGGTTTAGAGCATAAATTCCTAGATCTACAAAATCAACCACAAAAATACCACAAATATACTCACAATCAAGTGTATGCTCACCACCAAGGCTCCACTAAGCCAAAGGAAGACCAAAGCTCCAACAAAACTCCAAGAACACAAGTGGGTCGGATCTGTTTTGGCCAAAAAACGCAGCCAAGAGATGGATTCAAGGCTTGTAGGTGTCACCAATGGATCTAGAAGGTTGTTTACAATAGATTTCAACACCAAAATCAAGAGATTTGGTGAAGAAATGAAGAAAATGGCAAAAGGAGAAGAAATGGTGTTTTTGTTCTTCACTTCCAGGAGGGGGCGCGCGCATGAAGAAGAAAAAGGAAGGAAAGGAAGGAGAAAAAAGGGTGGGGGCTAAGTGACTTCGGTAACACGGGTCCCACACGCGATCTAACTTTAATCCCGATAAAAATTCCGATCATAAATTCTTAATCTACATATTTTTCCAGTCCATGACATATTTTTACTTCTCCAAAATATTGATAAAAATTTCACACCTATCGGCACACTCACACCACAGTATTTAACACCTAAAAAATCACTATTCATCAATTTTTCCCAAATTTGCCTATTCACTCAATTTTCCGCCCTGATTCCATTTCCAGTATTATTTTTGTCATATGAAATCTCTAACTCAGTATTTATGCCTCAGAATATACGGCTGGTCAATTACTATTTTGCCCTTTTGCCCATTTTGGCCATAATCTTTGGATTTTCACTAATCCACCAACTTTCATTTCACATTATAATATAGAAATTCACATTTAAATGTATGAGGTGTTATATTCACCCCACCTTTTAGAAATTTTGTACGCAAAATTAAATCATACCTGCTCGCTAACTCAGGATACAGCCGGAGAATCTCGTCCTCCCGCTCCCAAGTAGCCTCCTCAGGTGTGCGGCCTTCCCACTGAATCTTCAGCATGGGAATAATCTTACTTCTCAGTCTCTTTTCACTGCGGTCCAATATTGCAATAGGACCGACAGGAGTCTTCAAGTTCTCCCTGATTTCAATATTATCCGGCATCACCACATGTGATTCATCCGGAACATAACGTCGCAACTGCGACACATGAAAGACATCATGTAAATTAGACAACTGAGGGGGTAAGGCAAGCTGATAGGCCACCAATCCTACTCTTTTCATAATCTGATACGGCCCAATGAACCGTGGACTCAGCTTCCTCACACCCAACGCACGGCCAACACCTGTGACCGGAGATAACCGTACAAATACATGGTCACCTTCCTCAAATTCAAGTGGTCTATGCTTATTGTCATAATAGCTTTTCTGCCGATTCTGTGCCTGTTTCAATTTTTCTCTGATCATTTCAATTTGAACTGTTGTTTCCTGCACAAAATCCGGACCAAATCTTTCTTTATCGCCTACCTCAGTCCAACAAGTGGGCGTACGACACCTCCTGCCATACAATACCTCATATGGTGCCATACCCAGACTGACATGAAAACTGTTATTGTAAGAAAATTCCACCAATGGTAAGTACTTATCCCAAGCATTACCCTGTTCCAATGTGCAAGCTCTCAGCATATCCTCAAGTGTCTGTATGGTCCTCTCAGTCTGACCATCAGTCTGCGGGTGATAAGCAGTGCTCAGTCGAAGCTGAGTGCCAAAAGCCTGTTGCAAAGCTCCCCAAAATCGCGAAGTAAACTTCGGGTCCCGATCACTGACAATGCTAATCGGTATCCCATGGAGTCTGACAATCTCCTTTACATACAGTGTAGCCAACTTCTCTGTGGTGAAATCCACTCGTACTGGTAGAAAATGTGCAGACTTCGTGAGTCGGTCCACAATAACCCAAATAGAATCGTAACCAGCGTGAGTTCGCGGCAATCCAACAACAAAATCCATTGAAATACTCTCCCATTTCCATTCTGGTATATCCAGCGGCTGGAGTAATCCAGCAGGTTTCTGATGCTCTATTTTTACTTTTTGACAAACCAAGCACTTAGATACGTACTCGGCAACATCCCTTTTCATCCCAGGCCACCAGAACTTAACTTTCAAATCTTGGTACATTTTTGTGGCACCTGGGTGGATAGCATATTGACCCTTGTGGGCCTCAGTCATAACTTCCTCTGCCAGTTCCTTGTGCACAACAATCCTGCCCTGATATAACAATAACCCCTGTTCATTAACAGATATGCCACTCTGACCTTTCAAATATTTAATACTTTCATTTCTGATTTGAGTCTCTTTAATCTTCTCATGCAGCTCGTTTTCAATCCGAGTCAACTCCATATCACACATTCTCCCTGCAAAGAAATCGGTTATTTTCATATCACGAAATTGCTCAATCACTTCATTGTCCCACATCATCATATGAGATAAATTGACAGACTTCCTACTCAATGCATCTGCCACAACATTGGCCTTTCCCGGGTGGTATTTCAGCTCAAAGTCATAGTCTTTCAAGAATTCAACCCATCTACGCTGTCTCATATTCAGCTCCTTCTGATCAAACAAATATTTCAAGCTTTTATGGTCGCTAAACACAGCAAATTTCATCCCATACAGAAAGTGCCTCCAAATTTTCAAGGCAAACACAATAGCATCCAGTTCCAAGTCATGCGTCGGATAATTTTCTTCATGCGGCCTCAACTGCCTAGACGCGTAAGCAATCACTTTTCCTTCCTGCATCAGTACGCTCCCTAAACCTTTCTTAGAAGCATCACAATATAACACAAACTCACCCTCCGGATCAGGTAAAGTTAACACCGGAGCAGTAGTCAATTTCTCTTTTAGTAGCAGAAAACAGTCCTCACATTCCTGGGTCCACACAAACGGAGTATCCTTTCGTGTCAATCTGGTCAACGGTAGAACCATCGCAGAAAATCCCTGTATAAACCGGCGATAATAACCAGCAAGCCCCATAAAACTTCTAATCTCAGTCACAGTCTTAGGTCGTTCCCAGTCACTCACCGCTTCAATCTTGCTTGGATCCACTGCAACACCACTTGCAGAAATAACATGACCCAAAAATTGCACCTCAGATAACCAGAATTCACACTTAGAAGGTTTAGCATACAGTTTCTTATCCTTCAATACCTGCAACACAGTCCTCAAATGGTCGATGTGCTCCTCCTTACTCTTAGAATAGATCAAGATGTCATCAATAAATACAATTACAAACTGGTCCAAATACGGTTTAAAGATGTGGTTCATATAATCCATGAACACCGCAGGGGTATTAGTAAGCCCAAAAGGAATCACTTGATATTCAAAATGTCCATATCTGGATCGGAAAGCTGTTTTAGGTACATCCTCCGGTTTAATCCGAATCTGGTGATATCCGGACCGGAGATCAATCTTCGAAAACACACAGGCATCCCTCAATTGATCTAATAAATCATCAATGCGCGGCAATGGGTACCGGTTCTTAATAGTCACTTTATTCAACTGTCGGTAGTCAGTGCACAATCTCATGCTACCATCCTTTTTCTTCACAAATATCACCGGTGCTCCCCACGGAGACACACTCGGCCTAATAAAATTCTTCACAGATAATTCTTCAATGTGTTTCTTCAACTCGGCCAACTCAAGTGGCGACATCCGGTATGGAGCCAAGGAAATCGGCCCCACACCAGGCAATAGGTCAATCGAGAATTCAATCTCTCTCTCTCAGGCGGGAATTCCGGTATCTCATCAGGAAATACATCCTCAAACTCATTAACAACCGGAATAGAAGAAATCTCCTCCTTTTTGTCACCCACTAATCCGCCCAACAAGACATACCCCAAATCTCCAGCCTTCAAGGCTTTCACAGTTTGACTGACAGACAAATACAAAGACGGACAAACAGACGGCCTCTCGTGAGATAGCAATAACCTCTTTCCGCAGCAATCAATCATTGCGCAGTTCCGAGACAACCAATCCATCCCCAAAATCAAATTGACAGAGGCTAGGGGTAAGATAATTAAATCAATGGTGTAACCCCTGCCTAAATAAGTAAACTTCACATCTTCGCAAATCCAAGACGACTCACTAACCTCTCCTGTAGCGGTAGTAATACGCATCGGAGGAACCATTCGTGTTACCTTTAAGTCCAACGCCTTAGCCACATAGTCCGCCACAAATGAATGCGTTGCTCCCGAATCAAACAACACAGACAAATCAACATTAGAGAGGAAAATTATACCTTTTACCAAATTCGGAGCCTTTTCAGTATGTTGCGCATTAGTAGTATAAACTCGTCCCACAGTAGGAATAGCAGCAGTAGGAGTAGCAGTAGTAGTAGCTGTCGGCAAGGCCTGCAGATTCGCAGCCTGCCCCGAAGGCGACGGACACTCCCTAGCAAAGTGGCCATTCCGACCACACTTAAAACATGACAATGGACCAGCACCACATACACCCTTGTGGTATTTCCCACACTTCCCACATCGTGGGGTAAAATATCTGTCCGCAGCACCACCACCACCAGCACCAGGGTTTCCACCCCTCTTGAACTGTCCAGGAGGCTGCCTCACATGCAACCCCCTACCCCTGTTATTATTATTGAAACCTCCTCTATTAGTATTTCCAGAAGGACCAGGTGTCCTCTTAATATCTTGTTCTTTTACCTTATCCGATTTTGGATACCTCCCATAAACAGTCTCGGCCCTCTTGCATTGGGTCACCAAGTCAGCAAAGTTTCTTACCGCAGTGTTTGACATCCTCTTAGCAATCTTCTCACTCAGCCCTCTTTGGAATTTAGCTGACAAGAACTCCGGAGTAGGTAGAGTACCTCCATAATTAGCAAACTTGACAAGTTCATTAAATTTTGCCACATAGGCATCCACAGTCATGACTCCCTGTACAAGGCTATCAAATTCACCTTGCTTTGCCTCCCGAACATCACGGGGAAAATATTCTTCATGAAATAGACCTTCGAACATCGTCCAAGAAATAACCTCACCCTGAATAACATAGGGGCGAGACACATTGTCCCACCACTCTTGGGCATCACCCTCCAACATATAAACCGAATACAACAATTTCTGCGGATCTTGGCATCTCATCACTTGGAAAATCTTATCCATTCCCCTCAACCAGGCAGTAACCTCTTTTGGGTCCCTTGACCCCAGAAATGCGGGTGGCTTATGTTTCCTAAAAGATATGAGCCTACGCTCATCATCAGCATTATCAACAACCTGCCCCGCAGCCCCAGTGGATTGGGCAACAGATGATGGATCAGGAACATAGCTAGGGTCAGTAGTATGATGACTAGCCTCACCAGTGTGGTGACTAGCCCCACTCTCCCTCTGTTGAGGAGTAACAGATGGCGTCGGTGTAGGAGTCACCGTAGCCGTGTGTGGAGGTGAATTATCCCTCCTAGGACGATCTCTATCGGCCCTCATCTCAGCCATAAAGGCCTGCATCATATCCTGATTAGTCTTCATCAGGTTTTCAGTCATGTTTCTATTTGCAGCCGTTTCCGCCTGCAGAGCACTCAGGACTGCAGTGACCGGATCCGGTGGCAAAGGACCTGCACCACGTGCCCCACGGCGACCTCGCGCCCTACTCATGATATCTGTACATGTAACACAAAGGAATGAGTTGATCAGACCCACACTTGAGGAATCACATATACATTAATCATAAATAGTTCACAGATAGATATGGCACACAGGATACAACATACACAATCAGAGTTTCCCTCACAAAACTGCTCTGATACCATAAAATGTAACAGCCCGTTGTACACCGGTATTGTTAACATTGATTATGATATTAAGCGCAGTTACAATCACAGTAATTGGATTAATTAAATTACGGGCAACTTTTTTTTCTTTTATCATATTCTTTTTCACAACAATAACTTTTTCCGTAATCAATTAAAACAACACTATAATCGTAAATGCAATTCGTGGAATCATACATTTTACTAACATCACTAATCTTTCTTTTTATTCAATTCATTTAAACTCACCATCTTACTCTCACGTTTTACCATGTTATAGTCCTTTACGTTATCCACGCGTGGTTTCAAACCACGTACCATTTGGAGTTCTACCCATCAAGTTAAGCCCCTTTCTTTTAGTCTAGAAAAACCTGAATTTTCGAAAATTACACTGTGGTAATCGATTACCAGTGGGTGGTAATCGATTACCACCTGTCAAAAATGAGGCAGTAGCTAAATTTTCACCTCCTCTGTTCTGGTAATCGATTACCAACCTTGGGTAATCGATTACCTCACATGGTAATCGATTACCAAGCCTCAGTAATCGATTACCAGTGAAGACAGTAGCCAAATTTCGTCCCCTGTTGCATGGTAATCGATTACCATGCTTGGGTAATCGATTACTATGCAGCAAAAGTGACAGATTACAGCATTTTAAGCCCAAAAAGGGTTGTGTAATCCATCCCAAACACCTTAACACTCCACACAACACTTAAACACATCCTAGTGTAGGCTCTAGGCCCTTCCATCATGCATTTTCATTAAAACATACATCATTTACCAAGTCCTCAATGTAATGGCCATTTACATACAAATATGGACCATTTTTACAACATGAATCATCAAGACTTCAAGGGCAATGAATGTGGCCATGGACAAGTCCCATGCTCACTCAAAATATACAATTATCCATGTCATGAATAATAAGCAATAAACAAGACTTAGTATACAATCATGAACACTACCAAAAAGCATGGAAATAACCTCATGCAATATGTTCATGACCTAAGTCTCAAAATACTAATGTCATGCTATGTGTAATCCATAGTCCTCCTCCAAAATGTCATGCAATCCCAATGCACCGCATGCAAATCCACAGTCCACTAAGTGGGCTTCTTGCCCGAAGCTCCTCCCGGCTCATAGTGACCTGAAATGTGGTCCCCCAAACACGGGGTGAGATATACAAATATATCTCAGTAAACCAATGGAGCTAGAGGCTCTCTCCACTCCATGGCTCACTCAAATGTATAAATATGACATCATGCAATATGCAAGCAATACAATATCACCAACCAACTAGAGACAACCCAAGAACATCCACGCATGTATTCATGTTCAAGGACTCCATCATATAACTCCCGAGACAATCCTAGAGCCTCTCCCATGGTTGAGAAAACTCCATGGCCAACCCAACCGGAACTCCTCATGAGCCCTATCCGGCGGATGTCCCACGTTTGGCTCATCCTGGTGCCGCTCCCATGAGTCGACCCCATGGCATACCCAACTGGCACTCCGTCACGAAATGATCCAGCGGATGTCCAAACCCAACACACGTCAACTGGCCAGTGACCAAACAATTTTTCATACAATCCAAGCAATATGCATACAAGCACATAATCACACAATGCCATAAACACATAATCCAACCACAACCTTCCACTAGGTGTGGTGGAGCACACAATGGATTAAACCCAAGTTCCAAGGGTTTACCTCAACACTTAGCCAATCCGTTCCAAACGTATGCTCCAAATCAACCTTTCACAATCACGTCCGTGTGAGGCACCCTACAATAATCATCAAATCCAAATTACACCAAACCTCAATTTTCATGAAATTTCCTCAAATTTTCCTAAGTTAAAAACCTAACTTTTTCACCAAAAATTATCATAGCATTTCTAGCTTACAATCATGATTCTAAGGCATTTTCATCTAATAGCATTTTTCCATTTGGGCTCTCTATCATCACACATCTAAAATTAAAGGTTTAGAGCATAAATTCCTAGATCTACAAAATCAACCAGAAAAATACCATAAATATACTCACAATCAAGTGTATGCTCACCACCAAGGCTCCACTAAGCCAAAGGAAGACCAAAGCTCCAACAAAACTCCGAGAACACAAGTGGGTCGGATATGTTTTGGCCAAAAAACGCAGCCAAGAGATGGATTCAAGGCTTGTAGGTGTCATCAATGGATCTAGAAGGTTGTTTACAATAGATTTCAACACCAAAATCAAGAGATTTGGTGAAGAAATGAAGAAAATGGCAAAAGGAGAAGAAATGGTGTTTTTGTTCTTCACTTCCAGGAGGGGGCGCGCGCATGAAGAAGAAAAAGGAAGGAAAGGAAGGAGAAAAAAGGGTGGGGGCTAAGTGACTTCGGTCACACGGGTCCCACACGCGATCTAACTTTAATCCCGATAAAAATTCCGATCATAAATTCTTAATCTACATATTTTTCCAATCCATGACATATTTTTACTTCTCCAAAATATTGATAAAAATTTCACACCTATCGGTACACTCACACCACAGTATTTAACACCTAAAAAATCACTATTCATCAATTTTTCCCAAATTTGCCTATTCACTCAATTTTCCGCCCTGATTCCATTTCCAGTATTATTTTGTCATATGAAAACTCTAACTCAGTATTTATGCCTCAGAATATACAGCTGGTCAATTACCATTTTGCCCTTTTTGCCCATTTTGGCCATAATCCTTGGATTTTCACTAATCCACCAACTTTCATTTCACATTATAATATAGAAATTCACATTTAAATGTATGAGGTGTTATAGTGTTCTTGAAGGCATGTTTTGATTGTATGCCTCGTCTGCCTGAAACATGGAGACTCGTAGGTATACTGTTGGGCGTGTCCTTAAAGGGCATAGGGCTAGGGTAATAAGCTGAAGGAATTCGTCAAATCTCTGTGAGAGATTAGGTTATATGTAAACTGGAGAAATCGGGATGACATTTACAGGGACTCGAGAATCTATGCATAGTAAAAGAGATCATGAGATGATCTGCCTTTAGAGTCAGTAAATTGAAGATTCCCTATTTCGAATAAAGCTTACCCTAAACCGCAGGGGTTGATACATTTCCTTGCCCTAGGTTAATGGGAAGATAACCGAGACGAAGGGAAATACATACGGTAACCAAATATGTGCAATAGGATGATCAAGTCATTAATCTGACTAGTTCTGGGGCAACAAAGCATTGCTAGTGCTCTGTGTTGTCATTAATTGGGTTGTGGGCTTTTGGGCCCAAGCCCAGTTATGTCAGAAGCTAAGTTAGACCTAATAGGTCACACACTAACACCTTGTAGTCATGATGGACTAGCTTTAAAGGTATTGAGCCTAATAATGGTTGTTAGCCCAAGAAGCTGTTTGGAAGCCCACCTAAATGGGTGGGTGGTGCATGGAGCTTAGTAATGGGCTTGGATAGTCCAAGCCATTACTAATTAATTTAATTAGTTAAATTAATAATCAAATATTTGAATTTCAAATTTTGAATTTACTAAAAGAATGTGTACTTTTAAATTTTGTATTATGTACTTTTAAATTTTGAAACAAAAATTTATCGTACTTTTGAATTTTTTATTTTATGTATTTATATATAAATTTTGACACAACTTATGCTTATATCATCAGGAAATACAAATAAAATTAGAATATATTACATATAAATTTTATGAATTTTAATTATCATTTCATTTATGTTTGTATTTTATTTTACTTTAAAAACGAAATATATTTTAATTTTTTTTAATAATTAGCATGATTAGATTTAATTTGATTTTAAATATATTAATTTAATATATTACTTTTAAATAAAATTAGAATTAATATATTTTAAACATAAATGTATTTAAAATATTTTAATTTTATTTATCCTGATGATATAAGCATAAGTAAGGTAAATTACTCTAATGTGAATACATAAAATACAATTAGATACATAAAATGTGTCTATCAATATAGAAAGCAAGTTAAAATGTGCCTATCTGTTTCACCAAAAAAAAAATGTGCCTATCTCTCAATTTTTATAATAAAACACGTCATTTTTTAGGGTAGGTGATGCAAAATTATCGGGAAAAAAAGCTTTCAGGAAAACGTAGAAGTTTTCTACTATATTATCATTCTTACATAATCAAAAGTCCCCCTCACATCCTTCTAACCAGCCTTTTAATCACACAATACAAAAAGTAACTGACAATAAAGGACCATCAATGGTCTTAAAAACTAATACAAAACGGAAATAATCATAAACCAAACTTAAAGTCATACAAACTGAAACGTCTGTAATTATTAAAATTCATAAAAGGCCTTAAAACAAAAACATTAATTGAGATTAGGCAGATAGAGATATGTTCATACGATGATCAAGTGATTTGTAGTGATATTTAGAATAAATTTCAGCCCAAACTTTATTGAAATCTGAACGATACCGACTCCACTCCTCCTGTTTCTGCTTCAGCCGAGTCCAGGAAGACACTTCAAGAAATTTTAGAATAAATTTCACAACGCTCCAGGAAATCATTCAATTACTCCATAAGATCAGGATGCTTTCCAAGAAAATCGGTTACAAAATTTTGCAAATCATTCATTTTTATTGTTACACTGCTGATAATATGAAGGCACCTCAAGAAAGCTTGGTAGTCATCAGTGTTCAACTTCTCCTTAACTTTCTCACAGAAACTGAATGCTTGACTATACATGTTCTTTAAGGTATCCTTGTCTTCATTAGAAGAAAAGTCTGAAGCCAACCCAAAACCTTGAGCCTTCTTGACAGATTTCTTTGGAGGAGCCTCATCCTCGTCAAGGGTTATCTTATATCCCTTTGGCAGGAAAGTGTTAAATCCAAAAATCAAATTATTGTGCCCTTTGAATAGCTCCTTCACCCTTGCTATGACACCAGCCGTGTCAGTCCTTTGAGCGTTGAAATCTTTCATGAGCTCAAGGAACATGTCATATTTTTCTCTTTTGTCCTGAAACATGTCTTTCACTTCCTTCAAATAGGATAAGGCATCATTGATAGTCAATTTCTGGGAAGTAGTTGCTCCCCCACCAACACTGCCACGTGAGGAAGTATAGGGGCGTTTGAATTGAGAGCCAGAACCAGCATGAATGCCATCATCCCTTACTCTCTTCATCTTTTTTTTTGGGGTGAAAACTCTCTTCATCTTTTATCGGTTCTCTGAGGGACAAGAGAAAAAAAAAGAAAAAGAAAAAAAGAGTGAAGGGTTTGATCGGACAGAACAACACGTAAGGTAAACAAGAAAAACAAGAAATAAGTTTCTTCTTTCTCAAAGATCAATTCAACCAATTCAAAAACAAGAAAAATCACAAAACAAGAAAAACAACAAGTAAGGGTTTGATCACTTACGTTGTTATGTTAGAACGAGAAATTGAATTGAGACAGAAAGAGTGTGAAAAGCGGAGGCGGTGGGAACCAATCACAAAAAATAGGTTTCTTCTTTCTCTGTCTCTCTCTTGCGTTGTTACGTTAGAAGTAGGATACTTATAATCTTTTTTTATAACCTCTTATAATTATACCTTAATACCGTTGATTTCCGCAAATCAACGGTTATGATTTTTATAAATTAAACTCATTAATTAATTATTAATTCACAATAAATGATAACCGTTAATTGACGAAAATCAACGATATCAAGATATGGTTGTAAGAGGTTATAAAAAAAAAATTGCAAGTATAACTTCCTCTTTTTTATATGTCAAAGATGAGGTAGGTTATACTTACAACATTTTTTTTATAACATTTTACAGCCATATCTTAACACCGTTGATTTCCGCCAAATAACGGTTATGATTTTTGTAAATTAAATTAATTAATTAATTATTAATTCAAAATAAATGATAACCGTTGATTGGCGAAAATCAACGGTATTAAGATATAGTTGTAAGAGGTTGTAAAAAAAAGGTTGTAAGTATAACCTTCCTCATTAAAGATATGGATTAGTATTATTATATATCCGTGGAGTGATGGATCAATCAATAAATTAATGGCTCTACTATTTTTTCTAAAATATTATATAATACAAATTAACAGAAGATGTACCCACCCTAAAAAAACGATGCGTTTTATTATAAAAATTGAGAGATAGGCACATTTTATGTATCTAATTGTATTTTATGTATTTACATAGGAGTAATTTACCCAACTTATACTTATATCATCAGCATAAATAAAATTAAAGTATTTTAAATACATTTATGTTTATGATATATTAATTTAATATATTAATTCTAATTTTATTTAAAATTAATATATTAAATTAATATATTTAAAATTAAATTAAATCTAATCATGCCAATTATTAAAAAAAAACTTTTAAATATATTTTGTTTTTCAAATAAAATAAAATAAAAACATAAATGAAATGATAATTAAAATTTATAAAATTTATATTTAATATATTTTAATTTTATTTGTCCCGATGATATAAGCATAATTTGTGTCTAAATTCCTATATAAATACATAAAATACAAAATTTAAAAGTACATAATACGATAAAGTTTTGTTTCAAAATTTAAAAGTGAAAGTAAACTGGCCTTTGAAGGCCGATGCATGTAAGGTGTAAAAACAAAATTTTTTACTGCGGAAACATACATGCACACATAGGTTCATGCTTTAAGAAAACATGATGTTACCTTGTTTTTGGCCTGATCAGTCAGGGAGATCAGATGTCAGGCTTGAAGGGTTCAAACCCTCTAATGTTGATCCACACCACCGTTCGTCAATGATGCAAGAACTCCTTCTTGAAAGCCACCAGATGAACACCACAGTGAGGCTTGCTATGCGCACAAGTGGTGAAGGTGGAGACTAGGTATTCTGTTTGGAAAGGTGTAGTGAACTACCCTATATAATGGTGCATGAGATGAAGGAGAGTAGGCCAGGTTTTTCTCAAAACCCTAAGGAGAGGAACTAGTGTGATATATGCGCACACCTTGGAGAGGAGGAGAGAATTAAATCATTCAAAAATGAAAACAAACTTTCAAAATGCTTTGAAAGTTGCGCATGAAACAGGGGAGGATAAGGTGGAGCTGTTGCAAAACCAATTTTGCCAACAACCTCCAATCTTATCCTCATGAAACTAAGTTCAAAATAATTTAAACTTAAATTCATAAACTATCATATAGTATACTTTTCATGCGCATAATTCAGCCCTAAAAGGGGTCCAAGTATATTGAGTAGTTGCATTCAAAATTTGAATCAACTCACCCACTGATTCCCTCAACCACCAAATCTGAATGGAGCTTTGTTTTAAGTGATAAGATGACATTCTTATCACTCAATTATGCGCCCCAAACAGCCCGAGAATGTGCTCCAAAGATGCTTCTTGATCCAAGGAATATGTTCCAATAAGATCCTATCTTATCCTTTTGTTATGAAACATTTTTTCAAAGCCAATTCAAATTCGAATTCAAACACTTGAATTCAAATGTTCAAACATTAAAATTCAAAATTCAAAATTTCAAATTTCAAATTCAAAATTCGAATTTCAAAATTCAAACCCCAAATTCAAATTTCAAAATTAAAATTACAAATTACAAATTACAAATTTCAAATTCAAAATTCAAATCTCAAAATTCAAATTCCAAATTCAAATTTCAAAATTCAAATTTCAAATTCAAAATTTGAAATTCAAATATTTGATTATTAATTTAACTAATTAAATTAATTAGTAATGGCTTGGACTATCCAAGCCCATTACTAAGCTCCATGCACCACCCACCCATTTAGGTGGGCTTCCAAACAGCTTCTTGGACTAACAACCATTATTAGGCCCAATACCTTTTAAAGCTAGTCCATCATGACTACAAGGTGTTAGTGTGTGACCTATTAGGTCCAACTTAGCTTATGACATAACTGGGCTTGGGCCCAACAAGCCCACAACCCAATTAATGACAACACAGAGCACTAGCAATGCTTTGTTGCCCCAGAACTAGTCAGATTAATGACTTGATCATCATATTGCACATATTTGGTTACCGTATGTATTTCCCTTCGTCTCGGTTATCTTCCCATTAACCTAGGGTAAGGAAATGTATCAACCCCTGCGGTTTAGGGTAAGCTTTATTCGAAATTGGGAATCTTCAATTTACTGACTCTAAAGGCAGATCATCTCATGATCTCTTTTACTATGCATAGATTCCCGATCCCTGTAAATGTCATCCCGATTTCTCCGGTTTACAGATAACCTAATCTCTCACAGAGATTTGACGAATTCCTTCAGCTTATTACCCTAGCCCTGTGCCCTTTAAGGACACGCCCAACAGTATACCTATTAGTCTCCATGTTTCAGGTAGACGAGGCATACAATCAAAAAATGTATTCAAGAACACAGTCTAGGTAATAACTTCTGGTCTAAGGAAAGACATATCCAAACATAAAGAGATTATTCTAATGAAACTATCTGTGAGATTTCGTCATAGAGTCTCTTTTTGGATCTGTTCAGTGTGAGCTATACTCTTATAGGTCCACCCACGACTTTAGCTAAGATATCTCCATATCTGCAGCTCATGAGGTCTTTACCTTGTATCCATATACAAGTAGATAAGTCGTACTAGTCTTACCCAAATACTGATCCCCAGACTCAGTGTCTTAGACTAGGAACATATAATTAGGAATAGACATGCAATATCCTTGAATCCTCATGATCGTGATCTCATCACAGATACTCAAGAGATACCTGTTCTATTCCAAGGGGTTTATCCAGTTCGTTCAAATAATATCGAGAAACAATATGAAATTTAATAAATAGTGCTTTCATTTATTTGCGACAAACAAAGTTCTACATCTAGTGTCCTTTATTTAATCAAAAGATTGTCTCTAGGACACCCATATGCTAACAAAAAGTACATAATACAAAATTTAAAATTACAAATTCTTTTAGTTTTAAAATAATCAATGTTTAAAGTTTTGAACAAAAATTAAGTAATTCATTAAATACTTTTCGATGTAATGAAAATATAAGTTTATTTGATTATATTATACCTTCACTCTATTAAATCATTCTTATTCCTATCACTAAATTTGTTTTTAGTTTTTCTTTTAAGAAAAAAACCCAAGCAAGACCAGATTATCAAACTTGTGCAGGTCAACAAATTAGACAGGATTTATTATCAAACTTCAAGACCTGATACGTCAAATACTTTGACGGGATTAATTTAATTTCACTAGTTGTGTTAGTTTGTTTGACGGGAGTGGCTGAGTGGGAGTGTGTCTCTGACGGGACTGGGTGTCGTCAACTCCTCTTACGGAACTGCTTGCACAATTCAGCCAGTAGTCCCGTAATCATACATGACGAGATTGGTTTCGCCATTAACAATACATGCCGAGACTGGTTTCATCATTCTTTTTGACGTGTTTGACTGCCTTAGTCCGGTAAAACTTATCAATTGAAAAATATTCCACAAAAAATTCATACAACGGTGCTTTTGCATGGCTTATAATCCCACATATTTTGCTTTGACTTGTTTTAGCTGCAATAATTCGGTGATTCAAAATTCATTTAAGTTCAATGAAAAATTTATAAAAAAAATAAAATAATAATATGAAATTTAGTTTTAAAGGGATAACTTAGCTGTGATGGCTTGTTAACCCCATACATTTCGTTCAAGTTCATTTTTGTTGTGATCAAAACTCATTAAAAATTTATCATAAACTTTATTACACAACAAAAAAATAATAAAAAGTTACAACAAGTTTATGATAAGTTTTTTTTTTTTTTTTTACAAATGTTACACCTTTTGGATAATAACAAGTTGATGACTCAGTACCCCTTTTAATAAGGGACTCGATTATATTTAAGTGAAGTCCTAATTTTGAATTTTTGTAAACAAAAAAAATAGACGTTAAGAGAATATTGTTCCTTTGAGTAAGTTCACTCGAGTCAACTCGAAATAATTAAAATTCAATGTATTTTTCAAATACTAAGAGTTTCGGGAAGAAAAAAAACCTTTGTTTTATAAGGAATAATGGACTATCAAGCCTGTCAATTGGGGCGGTTATGTTTATTATATTTTAGACGTACCACTCTTAGTATCTAATTATTTATCAAAGGATCAATTCAAACTCAAGAATAGGTATTTTCCCCCCTATTTTTTATAGCTGCTTTCAAATTGATATAACGGTAATCAATCAGATAATAAGAGTGATAAGCCTAAAATAATAATAAATATAACTTTTTTTCGCTTCTCAATTCACTATAACCTTTTTTTCTCCATACTAGCGAAATCAATCCTCTCAATTTGCCGTTGATTTTAGAGTACATAAAACAATCTGGTGTAATTATGCATGTCAAAATTTTGTTCCGGCATACGTTATGCCATTTGATTGATATGCACTTTGTCACAATACTATTCTTAAGAAGTAAATTATTTTGAGATGATCAACATTATATTCATTTCGCTAATTACCATTTTCAAATAAAATACTTATATATTCATCATAGTTTAATGAGGCTACTGTCCTCCAAAGGTCGCCCAAAACTTTTTAACTCAAAGTAATAATAATAATAAATAAATAATAATTTGACAGTTGAATATAATATTTTCAATTAAATATTTTTGATTGAGGCTTCAAATATATAATAATAATGTGATGAACTCATCTCTAAGACAATCTAAAACAAAGTGGGGTGGACATGTGTTCGAATCCCGCTGAATGCATTCTTGGGGAGGGGGCTGAACCTTTAGCCTTCACTGACCCCCGCACTCCGGATTAGTCCCATAGCTGACCCAAAGAATCGAAGCTATAGGGAAACCGGGGGAGCCAACTCGCCTCAAAGAGGTAATTAAGGATTGGGTAACGAAAAAAAGAAAGTGATTTGTTTTAGATGTCATATTGGGCTGATTTAGGAGACCTAACTTATCACCTCATTAAAGGATAAAGTTCCTTTTTATACTTCACTCCTCCATTAAGGGCACTGGCAAAGCCACATTGAGGCTAGGCAATTCTTTGACACTAGATAATTTTCAAACTTTTTAGAATTTAGCACAACTAGATGCTAAAATTTGGTAGTTATGCAAAACATATAAAAGGATAAGAAAATGAAAAAGATAAATATCACCCCCAAAAAATAGCATGGAAATAAAAAAATCATATATTGAGAAATATTTGCTCAAATCCCATATGGCTTTACTCAGAGACCAAAGTCACTAGACCTACTATACTCCTATTATCTTTCACCTGTGTAGGAGAAGTTGACAATGAGGAGATCCTGCTAAGCATAGGGTACTAGCACATTAACTATGAACACTTCAACTATGCAATCTAAATCCTTTGCAACATTTCCATCCTCAAAGAGCATCAATTTTCTATTAAGGTAATCAACAAAAGGAGTTTCAAAAGATTTATCTTCTTCTACTTCAAATGACTCAGAGAAATTGGATGGTTGATGGATATTTTCTTAGTGATTTTTCACCCAAGCTTGTTTTCTCAATCATCTCAGCATTTTGATTATCATTGACACATGTTTTATCAGGCCCTGAATTTTGATGGAAATCCTTGCATGTCTTATCAGGACACGAAGGGACTACCGCCCAAGACATTTAATGGTCATCTATGTAAAATGGGAATTATGTCAGCTAATGAATGATAAAAATTATAGTTATGCATTAAGTGTTGATACTCTGAGCTCATTAATGAATATATGTTTCTGTTATTGTCTTATTTTCAATTTATGTATGCATGCAAGTATATGTGATGATATTGAAAATATTTATGGTCCGTTATGAAGACATTATTGTTGGACATAATGTACACTTCCTATTAAAGTATCATGTTAGGAAGAAGAGTCAATATAGTAGTACATGGAAAGAACTATGCCGAATTGATAGCATACAATCGCCATGACTCATGTTGATTTTATTTCTAATAATGAATTATGATGACGTCAATGTATGGAACCTTTAGCCTAGTAAATGCGCATTATAGTGAATGTTAATTAAATCATGATGCGACACCTTATGACATAAGCCAAGTGGGAGAATGTAAAACTATTTGTGTCTCATGTGTAATGTGTGTCCATTGGTTTAATTAATAATAAAAGAGACTTAATGGTAATTGACGTTTCGCATTAATGGTAATTGACTTTTTGACGTTTTGCATTATGGTAACATTTCGCATTAATGGTAATTGACGTTTTTACGTTTTGCATTATGGTAACATTTTGCATTAATGGTAATTGACGTTTCACATTAATGGTAATTGACAATTTTAACGTTTCGCATTAATGGGGAGTTACATGGAGTTATTTGAAACTCCGTAACTGATGAAATGGTTCAGTTATATAAAGAGAAAAATGGAGAGTCTCTGATTATGATTATCTCTCAGAATTTCTCTTTTTCATTGTCTGCCCATAAAAGTTGTATCAGATCCCTGTCATAGACGATACAAGGAAAGCAGAGGGTAAAGACTCTGAGAAACAATCTTCCATCATCAAAGTTCTTCGGCACTAGTGGAGAAAGGTACGCTCTTGTGTGAAAATCATGAATTCTCAAGATCGTGTATCATGTTCTTGAATGGACATTGTTGAACATGAATTATTGATTTACTGATCAATTGCTTACAATATTTACATGTCTTATAGAATGAATGAAGTGCATCACAAGTAGAGGAGATAAAACAAAATGAAAAGAAAAGAATAATGTATGATATGTAAAACTTACGTAGGTTGTTCTGAGCCATGAAGATATTAAAGGCATTAGGAACTTTAGTATCATCATCACTTGTCGAAGATTGATCTTCTTGTATGCATTGACATGAACAGGCTGTTTCTTGAGATGTAAACTGATTGATGGTAGAGCAAAAGCTTCCTAAAATTGTTGATACTATAAATATATAAAAAATGATATCTCATGTAATGTATGCAAACGTATTACATCTACATATGCTAATCTCAATTGACGAACTAGTTACTAGGGAACATCAAACAACACAATTGCAAAGGGAGTGTGTTAAGTTCTTTTTTTTTGTGAAAGTTAAGTTCTTTTAATTATTACACTTCTTTGAACCTCGTGTATTATCTGCTTCTTCTATGGCTGTTTCTGCATTGCTGCCACCATTGGATAAAGCTTGAGACTCACAAAGATTATTCTGAGCAATGAACTCATCAAAAGCATTTTGAGCTTCAGCATTATCATCATTTGTTGAATATTCATCTTCTTGTGTGCATTCATATGAGCAGGCTGGTTCTTGAGATTTTATGGTCAAGATATATGCAACATGATCAATCAAATAATCATAATAACCCCATTATGTTTTCATGCGGTGACTTCAATAAATAGAAACATGAAACGTGAACAACCCAAGTTAAATAGATGATGGTTAAGAAATTCTAAATAAACATGTCATGTTCCTTTTGTATTTATCCGAGGTTCTGAGGAAGATTCAACATTGTTGCCATCATTTGGTAAAGTATGAGCTTCTTAAATAGTAATCCTCTCTGGAAGTGACTCAACTACAAGCCTGTCATGTTTGTATTCAAGCTTTGAAATTCTCTTAAGTTTGTTTTATAGCTGCATTCATATCCATTGTGAATAATGCTGGCACTTCAACTATACTTGATTGTGCTCTAATAGATGACTCAGTAGCAAAACTTTCAATCTTTTGCTCCCTCTCTAATGCATGAGTTTCACAAGCTACATGATTCTCAAAATGCAAATTCAAGTTTTCTATCTTCCTTCTCATCCCTCTCTTTATCCTTTTCATCAGAGTGCAAGTTTGAGAAAGAACTTTGCCACCTCTCTGAGGATAAAAGCTTTCAGCAACACAAACTATATGATGCCTTATCTGCTATCCCTTCGTCATCATGTTCATGACCTTCCCCATTGTTGCCGTCAAACTTTTCTTTATCACCTTCTTCAATTTCATCATCTATAACTTCTAAAGTTAGAGTCCCTTTGCTTGTGTAATCCCCATCACCCCAAGAAGGCTTCAATAGCAAATATGCATCTATATATGTACTAATATATATATATATATATATATATATATATATATATATATATATATATGAGGAAACCTTGCACTGCATTTTAAAACTAAGAGTTTGTACTTTTAAATTTTGTATTATGTACTTTTAAATTTTGAAACAAAACTTTATCGTATTATGTACTTTTAAATTTTGTATTTTATGTATTTATATAGAAATTTTAACACAACTTTTGCTTATATCATCAGGACAAATAAAATTAAA
Organism: Gastrolobium villosum; assembly: GCA_032173675.1. NCBI lineage: Eukaryota > Viridiplantae > Streptophyta > Magnoliopsida > Fabales > Fabaceae > Gastrolobium > Gastrolobium villosum. Next base: position 47,152 of record JAVKPL010014247.1, on the reverse strand, counting down.
ATATATTAAATATAAATTTTAGGAAATTTGATTATCATTTCATTTATGTTTTTATTTTATTTATTTTAAAAACAAAATATATTTTGAAGTTTTTTTTTTAATAATTGGCATGATTAGATTTAATTTGATTTTAAATATATTAATTTAATATATTAATTTTAAATAAAATTAGAATTAATATATTAAATTAATATATTATAAACATAAATGTATTTAAAATATTATAATTTTATTTACCTTGATGATATAATTAAGCATAAGTTGGGTAAATTACTCCTAAGTAAATACACAAAATACAATTAGATACATAAAATGTGCCTAGAAAGAAAGTTAAAATGTGTCTATCTCTCAATTTTTATAATAAAACACATTGTTTTTGTAGGGTGGGTACATCTTCTATTAATTTGTATTATATAATATTTTAGAAAAATTAGTAGTCATTAATTTGTTGATTGATCCATCACTCCACAGAGATATAATAATACTAATCCATATCTTTGAGATATATAAAATTATAAAACTTTATATAAAAAAAATTATAAATCTTGCTTCTCACACTCTTTCTGTCTCAAATCAATTATAAATCTTTATATATAAAAAAAGATAGGATATTATAACAACCAAATAATGTTACTACCATATCTTAACAGTTGAATTCTGCCAATCAACAGTTATTATTTTTCAAATCAAACTCATTAATTATTTATTAATTCACAATAAATGATAACAGTTTATTGATGAAAATCAACGGTTAAGATATGGTAGTAATAACATTATTTGGTTGTTTCAATATCCTATAAAAAAAATTATAAATCTTGCTTTTTCCCACTCTTCTGTCTCAAATCAATTATAAATCTTTCTGCCTCACCAAACAGGTTGAATTGGTTCTAACGTAACAACGCAAGAGAGGGACAGAGAAAGAAGAAACCTATTTTTTGTGATTGGTTCCCACAGCCTCCACTTTTCACACTCTTTCTGTCTCAATTCAATTCCTCCTTCTAACGTAAAAACATAACTAATCAAACCCTTACTTGTTGTTTTTCTTGTTTTGTGATTTTTCTTGTTTTTTTTTATTTTTTTAAATTGGTTGAATTGGTCTTTGAGAATGAATAACCCTATTTCTTGTTTTTCTTGTTTACCTTACTTGTTGTTCTATCCGATCAAAACCTTCACTCTTTTTTTTTTCTTTCTTTTTTTTTCTCTTGTCCATCAGAGAACCGATAAAAGATGAAGAGAGAAAGGGATGATGACATTTATGCTGGCTCTGGCTCTCAATTCAAACGCCCCCGTAGTTCCTCACGTGGCAGTGTTGGTGGGGGAGCAACTACTTCCCAGACAGTGACTACTAATGATGCCTATTCCTATTTGAAGGAAGTGAAAGACATGTTTCAGGACAAAAGAGAAAAATATTACATGTTCCTTAAGCTCATGAAAGATTTCAGCGCTCAAAGGATTGACACGGTTGGTGTCATAGCAAAGGTGAAGGAGCTATTCAAAGGGCACAATAATTTGATTTTTGGATTTAACACTTTCGTGCCAAAGGGATATGAGATAACCCTTGACGAGAATGAGGCTTGTAACAGCCCGTGTTAACCCGGATTGTTAACATACTATCGTATTAAGCCACGCTTAATTAAAATACGGAATAACTTTTTCTTAAACTCAATTATGACGTCATTAATCTTAGCAACTTGATTACTTAATCAATTTCATAAAATACTGCCTGTATGTAAATTGCAAGACGACTAACTGAATACCTCATATATAAACATAATGTGAGTATCTAAAGTCGCAGGACTACAACACATAGCCTGGACCATAAATCCTGATACTTTAATACTAAAGAAGACAATATCAAGTCTATGTGGCATGGACAAACCCCATGCTCACAAAATAAGGCAACATTGCCAAATATCAGTCTCAACATAATCATAACTGAAAACATAAACAGCAGTCAAAAACCAGCACCCAACATGTCAGCATAACACAGATAAGTCTAGCTCAACTCTGGCCTCCTGCCACCTGAGCCCTCTACATTACCTGAACCTGAAATAAGCGTCCCCAAACGTGGGGTGAGATCTCTAAATAAGAAATCTCAGTAAGACAAGGGGTCCTCAAGGATCTTCCACCCCAAGCTCACTTACATGTGCAATATAAGTTCAAAAGCAATATTTCCAATATTAGTTCCAAAACTATGCAGTGCAACAGATATTCATGCCATGTGTGTTTATATAATCTATTGGCCAGAGAAATGCAGGAATACGTCTGTACCCACATAAGTACAAGGAACACCGCTTGCACCTCACCCACAGCCTCACCATCTTGTATGTACTACATACTCAGGCTTACCGTATAGGTGGACATCACATGCATATCATAAAAGCACATTGCATATACTAGCTCAACAGCATTTCCAAAACATCAAAGCATGTAATACAGCATGCATAAACCACATCCCCATGGGACATGGTGGAACCACAACATGGTTAAACCGAGGACACGAAAGCTTACCTTGCAAGCTAGCTATCCAAGCCAAGAGTCCAACCACTCTCAAGTCCAAACACAACAGTATCACAATCTATTATGGACCAATAATACATCATTAATTATGCATCATAAGCATACAACTTAAAGACTACGCATTTCCTTTACGTTTTACGTCTTAAGGCTTCCAACAAAGCCATAAGCCCTTAATCATGTGATTATGACTTAGTTCATTAGTTACAGAAGTTCAACTTCATTAATCTAGGTCCACAAACCCCCAATAGCCTACTGTTCACACAGCACAGCTACTGTTCTTCGCAATCCCAGAATATCTGGATATTACAAGGGACATATCCGGATATGCAATATCCGGATATCACACTGACCATATCCGGATATACCATATCCGGATATCCAGATCCCTCATCCGGATATGAATATCCGGATATAGATATCCGGATATCTGTTTGAAAAATATCCGGATATTGCACGACAGAAAGCAGTTTCTGCATTTCGTGAATATCCAATCCAAAGATCCAACTTTTAACACTTAATTTCGTTAAAGCATACATCTTTAATCTGTTTTAGGTTCATACTCATTTTACCTTCTTGTTTACTCATTAAGCATGGCAAAGACATCAACTTTAATCCACAAAACTATGATCAAAGATGAGGAAACTTACCCCAAGCTTGAAACAGCTCAATAATGGTGCTCCTGGAGCTCACAAGTCAGCTCCAAGGTACTAACTTTAGGGAGGACGAAAATGGAGTAACAAGGTGAGTTCTTTCTTCACCAAGGAAGCTACTTGAAGCTTCTTCCCCCACTCACACCAAACTCAGCCTCACACCTATACCAAACACTGCTCCCTCAACTCAGAAATGGGCCAACAATGCAGTCCCAAGGCCAACTCTCACCCTCACCAAGCAAGCTCTCACAAGCTCAAGGTATATGAAGAAGAAACCAAGGAGAAAGGAAGCTCCTTGGCTCACACAATGGAGGAGAAGGTGACAAGAGGTGGCTGGAGGGTTTTCTCAGAATTGGAGGCACATAGGTTTTTATTTTTAACCTAGGATCATGTGCCATCTAATGCATATATAGGTATGTAAGCCACAACGCGCAGTATTAGCCTTAATAGCTACGCAAAATATCTTGATCCCAAACTTTGGAATCCAACCCTGCTCATTTTTCTAAGATTTTTCATATTTTTGTTTTATTTTTTGGAGCACCTTTCCGGTACGCGCTTTTCCATAGCCGGTATCAGTTCTGGCATCAGATTTCATCATTTTGACTTGAAACTCGTTTTATAAGTCCTACATAATGTTATAGTAATTATCATGCATTCGTTATAATTTTCCGGGATACTTTTCCGGTACGCATTTATATCGGGTAGCAGAACCGGTATCTGCACTTTTCTTCCGAAAAGCGACTTTCACCATTCTTACCCACTAGTTATAATTATTAGAACCTCATAATAATTATTAGGGTCAATTATGGAATCATTTCCTAATTATCATAATTAATTCATCAATTACCTTAATTAGCGGTGCGGGTTCTTACATTCACCCCACCTTTTTAAGGATTTTGTCCTCAAAATTAGAAACATACATGTCTCGGAAGTCGGGATACTGCCGAAGAAGCTCATCATCTCGCTCCCATGTGCACTCCTCGGGACTACGCCCAGTCCACTGCACCTTGACCATCGGAATAGTCTTGCTTCTAAGCTGTTTCTCGCCTCGATCGAGAATCTTGAGTGGTCCGACGGGAGTCTCTAGGTTCTCCTGAACCTCCACATCATCTGGTTGCATCACGTGCGAAGGATCTGCTATGTACCTCCGAAGCTGAGACACGTGAAACACGTCGTGGATGTTGGCTAGGTTCGGAGGTAAGGCAAGTCGATAGGCAACAGGGCCTACTCTACCAAGGATCTGATAGGGCCCAATAAACCGCGGGCTCAACTTCCTCACTCCGAGTGCCCATCCAACACCGGTGACAGGTGAAAGTCTCACAAACACGTGCTCACCCTCACTGAACTCCAGTGGACGATGCTTGACATCGTAGTAGCTCTTCTGGCGATTCTGCGCCTGCTTCGACTTTTCCCTGATCATCTGGATCTGCTGGGTAGTATCTTGGACAAAGTCCAAGCCAAATAGCTCTTTATCTCCAACCTCAGACCAGCAAGTAGGAGTCCGACACCTCCTACCATACAGCGCCTTGTAGGGTGCCATGCCCAAACTAGCATGAAAACTGTTGTTGTACGAAAATTCCACCAATGGAAGGTACCTATCCCACGCTGAACCCTGCTCCAACGTGCAAGCCCTCAACATGTCCTCCAATGTCTGGATGGTCCACTCAGTCTGTCCATCATTCTGAGGGTGATAGGCGGTACTCAATCTCAGTTGTGTACCAAAAGCCTCCTGCAGCGCCTCCCAGAACCGAGATGTGAACTTCGGGTCCCTATCACTGATGATACTCTCGGGCACCCCATGAAGCCTCACAATCTCACGGACATATAGCTTGGCCAACTGCTCTGTAGTGAAGCTCACCTTCACTGGAAGAAAATGGGCAGACATGGTCAATCTGTCCACAATGACCCAGATAGAGTCACAACCAGTCTGAGTTTTGGGCAATCCCACCACGAAGTCCATGGAAATACTCTCCCACTTCCACTGTGGAATCTCAAGAGGTTGAAGTTTACCAGAAGGTTTCTGGTGTTCAATCTTCACTTTTTGACATATCAAACATTTGGACACGTAGACCGCTATGTCCTTCTTCATGCCCGGCCACCAAAAATTTCTTTTTAAGTCCTGGTACATTTTCATCGCACCAGGGTGGATAGTAAACTGGCCCTTATGAGCCTCTGCCATAACCTCCTCAGTCAATGGCCCTCGAGGGATTACAACCCTCTTCTGAAACAGCAACAAACCATCCTCGTTCCAAGACACGCCGTCCTGGTTCTTCACATAATCAAGGCACTCTCTTTGCACTTGCGCCTCTTTAATCTTTTCCATCAGCTCATTAATCACTTTTGTTGTTTCCAACTCAAGCAGTGCGCCCCCAAACAAGGAGTTCACTCTCAAGTCTCTGAACTTTTCGATCACCTCATAGTCGCTCATCATCAAGCTGGATAAGCTCACGGATTTCCGACTCAAAGCATCGGCTACCATATTGGCCTTGCCAGGATAATACCTCAACTCAAAGTCGTAGTCCTTCAAGAACTCCATGCACCTCCGCTGTCTCATATTCAACTCCTTCTAGTCAAACAGATATTTCAGGCTCTTGTGGTCACTGAATACAGCAAACTTCATGCCAAACAGGTAATGCCTCCAAATCTTGAAAGCAAAAACAATAGCTGCCAACTCCAAGTCGTGAGTCGGGTAGTTCTCCTCATGAGGTTTCAATTGTCTTGAAGCATAAGCAACAACTTTTCCTTTCTGCATCAACACACAGCCCAGCCCCTTCCCAAAGGCATCACAATAAAGCTCAAACTGTTTCGCAGGATCAGGAAGGACTAACACAGGAGCAGTAGTCAGTCTCTCATTCAATTCCTAGAAGCACTCCTCACACTCATGTGTCCACACGAATGGAGTCTCCTTTCGGGTAAGGCGAGTCATCGGTAGCACCATCTTGGAGAATCCCTCTATGAACCTCCTGTAGTACCCTGCCAAACCTAAGAAGCTTCTTACTTCTGTAACCGTCTTGGGCCTCTCCCAATCCATCACGGCCTCAATCTTGTTAGGATCAACTGCAACTCCATAAGCGGAAATCACATGACCCAGAAATTTCACCGCCTTGAGCCAAAACTCACATTTTGACGGCTTAGCATATAGCTTTTTCTCTTTCAACACTTGCAAAACAATCTTCAAGTGCTCAGTATGCTCCTCCTCTGTCTTGGAGTAAATCAAGATGTCGTCAATGAAGATGATCACAAACTGATCCATGTACGGCTGGAAGATCCTGTTCATGTAGTCCATGAACACTGCGGGTGCATTGGTGAGTCCAAACGGGATCACCAAGTACTCATAATGCCCGTACCTCGAGCGAAACGCTGTCTTTGGTACATCCTCCGGCTTTACCCGTATCTGATGGTAACCGGACCGGAGACCAATCTTGGAATATACGCAAGCACCCCTGAGCTGATCCAGCAAATCATCAATGCGTGGAAGGGGATACTTGTTCTTGATTGTCACCTTGTTCAACTGTCTGTAGTCGGTGCACAATCGCATAGTCCCATCTTTCTTTTTCACAAAAATGACCGGTGCTCCCAAAGGAGACACACTCGGCCGAATGAAATCTTTCGCTGAAAGCTCTTCAATATGCTTCTTCAGCTCTACCGACCGATCAATTGCGTGTCTCGAATCGGTGGGATGACCGGTTCACCGGTTACCGAGTTGACTCGGCCAATCCGAGCCGAGTTTAACATCATTGATATTAATGATATCTTTCTGTATCGTTTGCATTTTTTAATTTTGAATTTTAAAAATACCTTAACAAACATACTGAATGGAATTTGAAAAGGAAAAGGTCATTAGTCATGCCGTTCGAGTAAATGCATTAAAAGTCAGTCGAGATGATTATAAAACGATGACAGCCAAAAACATTTGAATTTTTAATGCTATTAATGATTATCTTCTGTATTATTTGGATTTTTAATTTTTAATTTTTTTAAAAAAAAAACTAAACAAACAAATTGAATTTTATTTGAAAACCATTAATGGAGGTCATTACTTCGTGCCATTGCATAATTAAATGCATTAAAAAATGAGTTGATTAAAAAATGATGATAGCCAAAAGAGTTGAGATTTTAATGCTATTAATGATGACCTTATGTGTCATTTGGAATTTTAATTTTTGAATTTAAAAAAAAAATAAACAAAAAGATTGAATTGAATTTGAAAATCATTAATGCAGGACATTAGTTCGATAGGTTTGATTTTGCTAATCGTTATTAGTATTTTGCAGACTACTTAAATTTTGCATTTGAAATTGTTAAATCTATTAATAATATAAATTATTATGACTATTCTCATTACTTTCTACATCAGAAATTGTTAAGCCTATTAATGATATTTATTATTATACTTGGGTGAAAAAATATTTAATATTTAAAATTCAATCTTTTTATATTTGAATTTTAAACTTGGTAGGTGGCAAAAGAATCCAGTATTCAATGTTTCTGTAGTGAGAAAAAAGATATATATCTATATATATATACATATATAAATTTTAATATAATATAATAGATTATAGATTAAATGGAAAAAAAAATTAAATTAAAAAATATATGTATAGTTGATCAAAAATAATTTAAATTTGAAATTTAATTGAAAAAATAAGAAATTAAATATTTAAACTTTAAAAGAAAATAAATTTAAAATTAAACTTAAAAAAATACTTCAGACAGCTTAGCCATTGGGGGAAGGTAGTGTCATGGCAAAAACACTACTGGTCACCTTAGGAATAAGAGGCCAACTCGTCCATTTTAAGGTTCTGTACTGAGTACCTGTTGGAGTCAAGGGAGCCGTAGGAATATGGAAACTTGTGAGCCATCTAGTCCATGAGCTGAGGAATCAGAGTTGGCAGATAAGAAACTGGGACAAAGTCAAAAAGTGCTAAATCTTGAGCAGAGAAAATAACTATTTAAGAATGGAGCAGTGAATCCATTCCTTCTGTTAAACTATTTTTAAAACCATCCATCCTGTTGTCTCTTAATTATAGTTATTTCTGTTTAAATATTTTTACTTTATTTAATCTTGTAACATTAAACTCCAATGAATATTATCTCACCTTTTTCTAAACAGGAAGGATCACATAAATAAAGCAGCGAGCAAATATTTATCACCAGATTGCACTTACTGTTCCTGAGGAACGTTGTCAAGACAGTAAGGAACGTCTGACCAGATAGTTCATTCACTAACTTTTCTTCTCATTTTCATTCTTTACAAAATAGTTTAAGACAATATCTAGAGTTCTATCCTCGTGGGAACAATAATCTGGACCTTAATACACCCATTATTACTTGATGCGTGCACTTGCGCACTTGGGTTGGAAGTAAGGGAACGAAATTGGGTTCTATTTAGAACAGAGGAACGTCCCCCATTAGAACTTATATTTTTCCACCATCAACAAACCACCCAACAAGTTTTTGACGTCGTTGCCGGGGATAGCAACACTAAATTTTGTTTTATTTACTGTTTACAGTACATACTCTGTATATTTGATTTTTATATTTTTTCTCCTTATCATTAAATCTGCTGTATATATGATTTGTGTTTATGGTTTATGAGTGAAGAGTCAGAAACAGACTCTAACCACTCCATTGAAGTACCTGAGTTTCCCTTTGATCCTGAACCAGAACGTACTCTTCATAGAAGAAGAAGGAATCTCAGGGAAGAAATTTTTGAAAATATGGCTGATCACAATAACAATGAAGAGGTTCCTCATGAACAAAATTTCAAAACTTGGGCTGCTCCATTCAGGAACAAACCAGACAGGGGAGTAATCATCCCTCCTGTAGCACCCAATTTTGAACTGAAACCTATCATGTTTCATATGATTAGGGAAGCAGGGGTCTTCAATGGACTCCCTGCAGAAGATCCGTATACACACCTCACCACATTCTAAGATATTTGTGATAATTTCAAAGCCGAGGGTGTGACAGAAGAAAGCATGAGAATGAGGTTGTTCCCTCACTCCTTGGGCTTAAAAGCAAAAACATGGATGAGAACTCTCACCCCTGGATCAACCCACACATGGGAAGAGCTCTCTAACAAATTCATAGAGAGGTTTCTCCCAATGTCTCGACAAGCTGATGTTAGAGCAGAAATCTCTAACTTCATAATGTTTTATGGGGAGAATCTCTATGAGGCATGGGAGAGAAACAAGGACATCATCAAGAAATGTCCAAACCATAGGGTAGAGAGTTGGGGAGTGTTACAGTCATTTTATAAGGGACTTGACCATACTTCTTAATCTCATCTAGATTTTGCTGTAGGAGGAAATGTTTTTACAGGGACACTTGAATCCAGATATGAAATCATAGAAGAAACTGCTGAAAGATGTCTCCAATGGCCAATAGACAGGGTGAATCCATTAAGGAAGCCTGGCATGATAGAACTGCATAAACAAATTGCCATGGAAGCCCAGCTAGTCTCACTCATGAATGAAGTGAAGAACTTGAAAACTGACCAAGAAGCACCAAGGATTGAAGTCTTACAACTCACAGCAGTTGAAACAGAACCATGCTCAGCCTGTTGTGACCTTCATGACTCAACAGACTGCCCATCAGCTGCATTGGTGTGTTATGCAGAAAATTTTGGCAACAAGAACTTCACCAGAGACAATCCACAACCAGGACGCAATACAAATTCAAGTCCTAGAGGAACAATTTCCAAAGATCAGAACCATAATCCCCAATGGAGGCCCCCCTTGAACCACAAACCATTCAATACTCAACAGCAGCAGTACCAGCAAGGCAGCAGCAGCGGAACGTTTGAACAGAGAAGGAACAATTACGTTCCGTTCCGCAAAGATGACCAACGCATCAGCACCCTGGAAAGCTATGTCAAAGAACATGTCACCAGGAATGATGCGGTGGTTAGGAACATTGAGTCCTATCTGGGACAGATTGCTGCCAATCTCCAAACAAGAACACCAGGATCACTCTCAGGAGACACTAACGTCCCCTCAATGACATCACCAAAAGAAGTACTTACTTTGCCCCACTCCCTTTCAGAGCAAATCAAAGCTATTACCTTGAGAAGTGGGAAAGCCACTACACAACCCACCCCTCCATCAAAAGAAAAGGAACAGACCAAAGCAATGTTATTAAAACCGGCTCGGTCATTGACCCGGTCGAGGTACTGGGTCACTGGTTCAACCGCATGACCCGGTAATTATATGCAATTTTATAATTTATATTAAAAAATTATAAAAATACTTAAATATAAAGAAAAAAGATAAAAATTTCAAATATTTTAATATAAAAAATAATAAATGACATATTATTATCCAATAAAAGATCAAACAAAAATATAATGATCGTGATATGAGACTTTAGGTTAAGAAAATGATATCTCTATCTATAAATCAAATCAAAAATTTTTGAATAGTGCATAATTGAGATAATATTAGTGTTGTAGGTACATAACTTATGTAAGTTAATAAGTAAAAACATATTCAAATATATCCATTATGATTTTTTTTTGGACCAGGCTGGGTCACCGGTTAACTGACCAGGTCACCGGTTTTCATGAAAACCGACCGGGTCGTGCCGTTTCTGATGCATATAACCGCTCCGTTGCTTGAACCGGACCGGTTATATGACCGGTTTACCGGTTCCCAGGTCGACCCGGCCGGGTCGGTTCGGGTTTTATAACATTGGACCAAAGCATCTGACACAACTCCGAAAGCATAACAGCAACAACCAGCCACATGTTAGCATATGGGTGTCCTAGAGACAATCTTTTGATTAAATAAAGGACACTAGATGTAGAACTTTGTTTGTCACAAATAAATGAAAGCACTATTTATTCAGTTTCATATTGTGTCTCGATATTACTATTAATATTATATGAACGAACTGGATAAACCCCTTGGAATAGAACAGGTATCTCTTGAGTATCTGTAATGAGATCACGATCATGAGGATTCAAGGATATTGCATGTCTATTCCTAATTATATGTTCCTAGTCTAGAGACACTGAGTTTGGGGATCAGTGATCTCGAGTAAAGACTAGTACGACTTATCTACTTTTATATGGATACAAGGTAAAGACCTCATGAGCTGCAGATATGGAGATATCTTAGCTAAAGTCGTGGGTGGACCTATAAGAGTATAGCTCGCACTGAACAGACCCAAAAAGAGACTCTATGAGGAAATCTCACAGATAGTGTCATTAGAGTAATCTCTTTATGTTTGGGTATGTCTTTCCTTAGACCAGAAGTTATTACCTAGACTGTGTTCTTGAAGGCATGTTTTGATTGTATACCTCGTCTGCCTGAAACATGGAGACTCAAAGGTATACTGTTGGGCGTGTCCTTAAAGGGCATAGGGCTAGGGTAATAAGCTAAAGGAATTCGTCAAATCTCTGTGAGAGATTAGGTTATCTGTAAACCGGAGAAATCGGGATGACATTTACAGGGACTCGGGAATCTATGCATAGTAAAAGAGATCATGAGATGATCTGCCTTTAGAGTCAGTAAATTGAAGATTCCCTATTTCGAATAAAGCTTACCCTAAACCGCAGGGGTTGATACATTTCCTTACCCTAGGTTAATGGGAAGATAACCGAGACGAAGGGAAATATATACGGTAACCAAATATGTGCAATAGGTTGATCAAGTCATTAATCTGACTAGTTCTGGGGCAACAAAGCATTGCTAGTGCTCTGTGTTGTCATTAATTGGGTTGTGGGCTTGTTGGGCCCAAGCTCAGTTATGTCAGAAGCTAAGTTGGACCTAATGGGTCACACACTAACACCTTGTAGTCATGATGGACTAGCTTTAAAGGTATTGGGCCTAATAATGTTATTAGCCCAAGAAGCTGTTTGGAAGCCCACCTAAATGGGTGGGTGGTGCATGGAGTTTAGTAATGGGCTTGGATAGTCCAAGCCATTACTAATTAATTTAATTAGTTAAATTAATAATCAAATATTTGAATTTCGAATTTTGAATTTGAATTTTGAATTTTGAAATTTGAATTTAGAATTTGAATTTAGAAATTCGAATTTTGAATTTGAAATTTGAAACTTGAAATTTGAATTTTGAAATTTGAATTTTGAAATTTGAATTTGAATTTGAATTTTGAAATTCGAATTTTGAATTTGAAATTTGAAATTTTGAATTTTGAATTTTGAATTTGAATTGGTTTTGAAAAGTTGTTTCATAACTAAAGGATAAGACAGGATCTTATTGGAGCATATTCCTTGGATCAAGAAGCATCTTTGGAGGCACTCCCTTGGCTGTTTGGTGCGCAACTTTTAGGTGATAAGAGTGTTATCTTATCACTTAAAACAAACCTCCATTCAGATTTGGTGGTTGAGGGAATCAGTGAGTGAGTTGATTCAAATTTTGAATGCAACTACTCAATGTATTTGGACCCCTTCTAGGGCTGAATTATGCGCATGAGAACTATATACTATATGATAGTTTATGAATTTAAGTTTAAATTAATTTGAATTTAAATTCATGTGGATAAGATTGGAGGTTGTTGGCAAAGTTAGTTTTGCAACAGCTCCACCTTATCACACTGTTTCATGCGCAACTTTCAAATAAGTTTGAAAGTTTGTTTTCATTTTGAATGATTGAATTCCCTCCTCCTCTCTCCAAGGGTGCGCATAAATAACACTTGTTCCACACCTTAGGGTTTGTGTGAAAAACCTAGCCAACTCTCCTCCATCTATGCACCATTCTGTAGGGTAGCTCACTACACCTTTCCAAACAGAATACCTAGCCTCCACCTTCACCACTTGTGCGCATAGCAAGCCTCATTGTGGTGTTCATCTGGTGGCTTTCAAGAAAGGGTTCTTGCATCATTGACGAACAGTGGTGTGGATCACCATTAGAGGGTTTGAATCCTTCAAGCCTGACATCTGATCTCCCTGACTGATCAGGCCAAAAACAAGGTAACATCATGCTGTCTTAAAGCATGAACCTGTGTGTGCATGTATATTCCGCAGTAAAATTTTTGTTTTACACCTTACATGCATCGGCCTTCAAAGGCCAGTTTACTTTCAAGTGGTATCAGAGCCTGGTTGCTTTACCATCGACGGGTGATGGTACCTTGTTTGTGAAAAGAGTTTTTCACGGTCAAAAATCTTTAAAGGGTTAAAGTTTAAATTCTGCATGTGGATTTTGAATCACAAATCCTTTAAAGTGTTAAAGTTTTTGTTTTTATGAACATGAAAATTTGATTCTGTGTTCATAAAACATTATGCATCATGGTTTAGTTTCTTTTTCTTTATGAAAGTTTTAAAAGGAACACCCTTTTTGAAAGGGTAGATTCGGCCATGGAGGGTACTAAGAGTACCTTGAATGATTTCTTATTTTTCTCCATGAATTGTGTCATGTTTATATGCATGAAATTTTGTGACAAATTTTATCATATAGTCACCTATATGATTCGGCCATGTAGGGATATATGGCTACATGCATGGTTTAATTTTGTTTTTTTTTAAGAAAGAATTAACAAAATTTGAATTGAAATTGTTTTTAAATTCGGCCAATGAGAAATTTAAGATTATGAATCTAGATGTTATTTTGATGTTTAAATGTTAAATGTCAAAATACATGTGAAAATGTTATGTGATAATATAATGTTTGTGTTTGCAAGTTTTGAACTTTTCAGGTACAAGCAGGAAGGGGATGGTCATGGTGCCCGGATTTGAATTTTTTCGAATTTTAAATTAATGTGTAATCGCGCATTTTAATTTACAAGTGTATTTGTAATTTAAATTTTTTAATTTTGTCCCTCCAAAATGTTATGGAGTTTCTTTAATTTTTTGTAATTAGAGAAATAGGCTAGTGGCGTATAGACGACAAGCGGCCGTTGCTTGAAGAAGCAAAAGGACAAAAGCGCGAGCACCATGGCTATCTCAATATAAACTATTTATATGCATGTATGATTAGAACGTCTAGTATGCATAAATTGGGCAAACCGCGTTTTGTATGGTTATTATGTTTGTCCAATAGCGACTAGTGTATACCGATAGATGTTTGACATAGGTAACGACTAGCATGATAACTTACAATATGCGTTTGATGGGACCTAATTAACCCCAAGATAAAAGGAACCCTTAAAAGGAATAAATAATTAAGCATATGATTATCTCCCACCACCAATGCTACTCAAAACTCTTCTACATAGTGGTGCTCCACAACTCAGTTGGGACCCACTATTTCGTTGGGCTAGAGTAGTGTTTGAAGTGTAAGACACTTAGGGTGCTGGTTTAATGCTTAACTAAGACATAAGTTGCAGGCACAGCCGGGCTTATGTGCTTAGGGTAATGGTGCTAGGTTGGTTGCATGAGATGCACCACTAAGTGACAAAGAGTTGTCAACCTAATGTTAAGAGAGGGTATGAGATACTGTTGATAAAGATCAACCCTTTATTTAAATTAATCTTGCGGTCTCAGACGGAGGTTAAAATAAATAATCACACTCTTAATCCCACTAAGGTAAAATCTAAAGTAGATTAACCCTAAGTCAAAAGGAAGGGTCATTGACTTAGATAAAATAGTGGGAGGGGCAAATTATTTCAAGTCTTTAATAATTTGCTTTTAACTACATAACCGTATATTAACTAAAACTATCTTTACATCCTTTTCAGCTTATAGTATGACTAATCCACTGTCACTGCGTTCAATACTCGATACGAATAAACTGACCGGTTCGAATTTTATGGACTGGTATCGGAACCTAAGAATAGTTCTAAGGGCCGAAAAGATTGCCTACGTTTTAGATGCTGTAATACCCGTAGCTCCACGGGAAGGGGAAGAAGGGTTTGCGGAATTTGATTTCGTAACCCATCAACAACACTTGGATGACAATGTGATGGCAGTGTGCATCATGTTGGCATCCATGTCGCCTGAACTGCAAAAGCAGCATGAGCATATGGATGCTCCCTCTATTATCGTACATCTCAAGGAGTTGTATGATATTAAAGGCAGACATGAGAGGTATGAGGCCTCAAGAGAACTGTTCTCTTGTAGGATGACTGAGAGCATGTCTGTTGGCAGCCATGTTCTCAAGATGATCGGGCTGATTGAGAAGCTAGGAAACCTAGGCTTCATCATGGATGCCGAGCTAAGTAATGACTTAGTCCTCACCTCACTTCCACCTTCCTTCAGTCAATTCATCATGAATTACAATATGCATGGGATGCAAGTGAGCTTGCCTGAGTTGTTAAGCATGTTAACAACAGCTGAAGTGTCTATCAAGAAGGATAGGACACAGGCTCTTTTGATTGGTGGGCCTAGCAAGGCCAAGGGAAAGGGTAAGGAGCCTGCAAAAGGTGACCCCCTTAAGCCCAAAGGAAAATCCAAGAATAAGAAGGGCAAGAAGAAGGGTAAGAAGGCACCTAAGGACAAGGGTGATGCTGAGTGCTTCCATTGTGGCAAGAAAGGCCACTGGAAGAGGAATTGTCCAGACTACCTGAACAATGTGAAGGACAAGAAGCATGGTGATGCTTCTGCCTCAGGTATTTTCATGATTGAGATAAATTATTCTTATGCTAATCCATCCTCATGGGTATTGGATACCGGATGTGGTTCTCATATCTGCAATATGTTGCAGGTGCTTAGGAGCCCAAGGAGATTGGATAGAAACGAGGTAGATCTCTGCGTTGGTAATGGAGCAAGAGTTGTGTAACATCCCACATAATTAGTAAAATACATAAGTGTATAATGATATAGATGCATGTGTAGAATTCGGATTTTTGGTTTATGTTTGGAGGCTTGCGAATTACATGGCTTTATCCTTGGATGAGACTAAGGTCAGTATTTAAATTAAAATCATAGGAGGGTACATATGTAGGCATGTGAACTTTCATTAAAATCATATGAGTAATTTGATTGTGTGTTATAAGGCTTTGGTGTTTAAAGGGCTTGGGAAGTGGGCTAGTGTGTGTGGACTTGTCACCTTTAGGCTTGTTTTGTTGGACTTCTCCATGTGATGGCCGATGGCCCAAAGGGTCCTTGGATCTATCTTGTTCAGCCCAATGTTGTACCTACTCTTACTTTCCTAAAGCCTTGTCCTACAAGGTTGTCTTGTGTATCAAGGGATTTCCACATGGCAAGGTGTATCATTCCTCCTCATTCATGCGCATAGGAAGATAGAAAAGACTTAGAAAATCTTCCTACTTTCCCCATGCATGACCGCCACCTCACCACCTTACATGTGCACCATTTGACTTCAACTTCATTGCATGGTAGACACTTGTACTCCTTAGCATTATTTTGGGCTGCATACTACTCATCATGGGCGCACAAGGGAAGCTTCAAATCAGATTTTCTTATGACACAAATCTGCCTAGCTTGTTGACCAAGAGAACCACCTTGCATGTGCACATGATGACAACCTCCCACCTCACCTCCTTGCATGCGCCTAGAGTGTGCAAGAAGCAAACCCCTTGCTTGTTTTGACCAAGTTTGCAGTCCCACTCCTACAAGAAACCAGAATTTTCATGATGCCTCATCATTCCAACCTCTCCTCCCTCTCCTCTTTAAGTGGTGCGCACAAGAGGGCTGTCCTCACTTTACAAGTGCAGCCAACTTCCTTCCTCCTCCTCACTTCTCTAGCCGTGCATTGTAGGAACCATAGGAGAAAGAAATAACTTTGCTAACTCATCTTCCTCACACTCTCAAAGCCGTGGCCTAAAACACCAAGAGTAGTGCAAGTTTTTCTTCTCTTTTCCCTCACTGTCCAGCCTTGTTACTCACCCTTGGAAGCTGTCCAAAGTGTTCTCCTCACCATTGTATGCGCATAGACCATCTCCTAGGGAGGGTGAACTTGTTGTTTTGTAAAGATAGAAGGTGTGGTGTGTGATCCTTGACCAAGAAGTGTGTGCTACAAGAGGTAAGCCTAGAACTTAGACCTCTTTCATTGTGTGTAACCATGTGTGTGCATGAGATGTCTCCTTGATTCTGTTTTGTTTTGGATTCTTGATTGAGCATGGTGAAAGTATAAGGGTGGAGCTATTTGATGATGACTTGTATGCTTAAGTTACGGAATGAAAGTCTCATGGTTATGCTTGAGTTAATGCCACTGTCTCTGTATGAATGTGCCACTGTTTTGAGGAGAAATATGTCACTATTTCTGTTTGAAAAGATCACCATCTTGATGCCACTGTTTCTGCACACAATGCTCGCTGTTTTAGTGCCTCACATGCCACTGTTTCTGCATAAAATGCTCACTGTTTTAGTGCATCACATGCCACTGTTTCTGCATAAAATGCTCACTGTTTTAGTGCCTCACATGCCACTGTTTCTGCAAAAAATGCTCACTGTTTTAGTACTTAATGTGCCACTGTTTCTGCATAAAATGACCACCATCTTGATGTTCGAACACTACTCCTTATGCCACTGTATTGGTGCTCAAATACTCCTAATTATGCCACTGTTTTAATGCTCAAAAATCACTATTTATGCCACTGTTTTAAAGTTCAAAAATCACTATTTATGCCACTGTTTTGATGTTCAAAAATCACTAGTTATGCCACTGTTTTGATGTTCCAAAAATCATTATTCATGCCACTGTTTTGATGTTCAAATGTTACCATTCATGCCACTGTTTTGTTGTGCAAATACCACTACTTATGTCACTGTTTTAACGTTCAAATACCACTGTTCTGCCACTGTTTTGAGGTTCAAGATGTCACTGTTTCTGTTTGAAAATGGTCACTGTTTGCTGCTGTAAGGTGCTACTGCTTTCCTGCTGTAAAACGTCACTGTTTCTGCCCACTGTTTTTAAGGAAAACGTCACTGTTTTCTGCTCACTGTTTTAAAGAACAACTCACTGTTTTCTGCTCACTGTTTTAAAGAACAACTCACTGTTTTCTGCTCACTGTTTTAAAGAACAACTCACTGTTTTCTGCTCACTATTTTAAGAACAAATGTCACTGTTTTCTGCTGTAAAACGCTGCTGTATGCTCACTGTTTCTACTGTAAAACGCTGTTGTATGCTCACTGTTTCTGCTATAAATCGCCACTGTAAATGATTGGTTGTAATTGATTTAGGTGCGCTTAAGAAATGAGATACTTCGCTGTTGTTTGGTATTATTTAAGGCACGCAAGGTAAGTGTCAGGCGATATTACCTAATGTGACTATTGACTACTGGTATAAAGTTGTGACATGATGCTCCATACTCCGTAAAAGTATTATGTTCCTTATGATGAAAGAAAACTGCCAAAAATGTGCCGTGATGGCTACTAAATGTGCCGTGATGGCCATATGATTATGAGGTAAAGTTGTTATGTGGCAGCATAACGTATATGACAAGTATATGTGCCGTGATGGCTATATGAAAAGTATATAAGCATGCACCTTACATCATACCGCATTTTTACGCTTTGTGTGTGAAAGCATAGCATGGCATGCATGTACCAAGATCATATAGGCCTTGCTTTTTAGAATAGTTATGTACAGGACCATGTGTTTGAGCAAGCATCATATAGGCATCCCTAAGGTACCAGGGTATGGGACACTTGGCATCAGTACGCATAGGCCCACAGTTGGAATCCACAGAGCTCAGGTGCCAGGTGTATTTGATATCCACTGTGAAGTGCGCGCACGACGGTGCTAAAAGCGCAAAGGAAAGGCGTTATATACGCAATATATATGAATATGATGAAAAGGAAAAAGGAAAAGGAACAAGGATATGTTGAAGTGACTGTTTATGATTTTGTGCCTAGTTAATACTGTTATATTATTGGTTTTGTTGCCACACTACTGGGATTATTCTCACCCCTTCGGGGCTGCTATTTTCCTAAATGGCAGGAGGACGTAAAAGCATTTGAAGACGTGATGTTTGTTGTTGCTTGCTGATGAATGGACTTTCACTGTTACTGTTTAATTGATTGGATGACTGTAATGCTTGATATTTTGGTACTCTTGGATGACTGTAGACTTTATCATCTTCTATTTTACTTGAAACTGTTATGAACAGCGGCTATTTTGAAAACGTTTGTGAAAGGAATTTTTGAAAGTCTTAAGTGCTGAATTTTTAACAGTGCACCTTACGGGTGGTGTTTTTATGAGCAAACGAACTCCGATTTACTATTATTTTATATGCACGCGAAGCCCCCAACGTGCTCTTTCTAAATCACTTGAAATATTTTTTATCGTCCAAACAGAGGTGATAAGAATCTTGAAACGCGTTACGGATTTGTATCTAGAATAAGAATCTCTGTTAGCTTATGTGACGTTAAAGACTCTAATTCCGCTTAGCAAATGACTCTCTTGGATGCATACAAGGGAGGGCGTTACACTAATTGGTATCAGAGCAGTTTGATCCATGGATTTGCTTGTGATTGATTGAATTGATTGTTGATTGTGTTTACCTGCTGATTGACTGTCTAAATGTGCTATAGTTTAGTTGTTTGAGTATATATTAACTAAGGTAGTTAGATTGTTAAGACCGTTCTGTGATAAGACACGGATGCATAGTTAACTTATCCGAATTGAACTCGAGTGCCTACCTGGGACTGCTGCCATAAATAACTTGCGGTGAGCCTAATCAACCCATTTCATGATATTGTGAGTGCAGAATCATGGCAGGTGGTCGCGGTTCAACTCGGGGAAGGTCTGGCGATGCGGAAGAGGATCTTATCACCAACATTGGAGGACTGGCAACATTCATCCAGAATATGAGCCAAGAATGGCGCGATCATAGGCAACAGAATCAGAACCAACCCCCACTGCATGACAATGCAGAAGAAATTGCCCGTCGGAGGTTGAAAGACTTCCGCAACTTCCAACCACCTACTTTTGAGGGTGAAGACAACCCCGAGGCTGCAGCGAAGTGGTTGCAGATGATCGAGCATATTTTCGAACGCATGGCCTGCCCGGAAGCGCAAAAGACCGATTACGCATCGTACCAGCTGATGGGAGAAGCCTTAACCTGGTGGACTGGTGCGAGGGCTCTGCTGAGAGCTCAGGACGTTGAACTGACGTGGGCCGTATTCAGACAAGTCTTTTTGGATAAGTATTTTCCTAAAGCAATGAGAAGAATGAAGCACACTGAACTGCTGTCACTCAGGCAGGATAACATGACTGTTAATGAGTACATTGCAAAATTTGGGCAGCTGATCGAGTACGCCAATTTCGACCGGAATATTTATGATGAGGAATGGCAGGTGGAGAAGTTCGAAAGCGGGTTACATCCAGAAATCCGTAAGCTCATATTGACAACGGCTAATCGTACACTTCCGGAGCTCATCAATCAGAGTCGTCAGGCAGAAGGAATCATCAACGAGGCCAAGAATTTGAATAAGCAACCAACACAATTCCACGGAGGAAACAGAGCAGGCAGATTCTTCAGGACGACACCTGGTATGGGTCGAGGCAGAGGTCCGCAATTGTAGGCGCGGCCTGGAAATTTTAAGAGAAGCAATACTATTGGTCAATCGTCAACTGGACGGCAGGGTGCGACTGTTTGTGCTACATGTGGAAAGAACCACTTTGGAGTTTGTCGCAAGAGCAACAATGCATGTTTCAGATGTGGCCAGCAAGGACATTTTGCTTACGAATGCCCCCAGAAAGCTAATCAACAGCCTACGCAAGCACGGGTGTTCACACTGGATGCGAATGAAGCGCAGAAGTATCCCAACTTGATCAAAGGTAATGTCACTTTAAATGGTCACCCAATTTCTGTTATCTTTGATTCTGGAGCGTCTGGTTCATTTATGGCAAAGCACACTGCCATGAGAATAGGCATCACCCCAACCCCGTTACCTTATGAGTTACACATCAGCACGCCTACTGGAGGATCGTGCACAGCCTCAGAGATCTGCAGAGGTGTTACTTTGCAGTATGAAGGGAACACGTATACAGTAAACTTGGTGGTCCTACCGGTATTCAATTTCGATGTGATTATCGGTATGGACTGGTTGACGGAAAACGGGATAACGTTGGACTGTCGAGCGGGGAAAGTCGTTGTTCCTGCGAAAGATGGTAATTTTCAACCTTTCTCTCTCATTTCTTTATTACAAGTTAGAAAAGAGCTCCGCAAGGGAGCAGCAGGGTATCTTTTGTCGATCGAGGCTGAGACCTCGGTTGACAATCAAATTCAGACTGTACCTGTAGTTAGAGAATTTGAGGAGGTATTCCCGAATGAAATACCTCGATTGCCTCCTCATAGGGAAATAGAATTTTCCATCGAACTTGTTCCCGGAGTTGGACCAATCTCCATTGCTCCGTATCGCATGGCGCCTTTGGAACTTCGCGAGTTGAAGAAGCAGATAGAAGAACTGTTGGCAAAGGAATTCATCAGACCGAGTACCTCTCCATGGGGTGCTCCAGCTATCTTGATTAAGAAGAAGGATGGTAGTCTACGTCTGTGTGTAGATTACCGCCAGCTGAACAAAGTTACGGTGAAGAATAAGTATCCGCTACCAAGGATCGACGATTTGATGGACCAGCTGAGAGGAGCCAGAGTATTTTCCAAGATAGATTTACGATCGGGATACCATCAAATCCGGGTCAAACCGGAGGATATTCCGAAAACAGCTTTTAGAACTCGTTATGGGCACTACGAATATCAGGTGATTCCTTTCGGACTCACGAATGCTCCAGCGGTATTCATGGACTACATGAACCGCATCTTCCGCCCATTCCTTGATCAGTTTGTTATTGTGTTTATCGACGACATTTTGATTTACTCTGCTAATGAAGAGCTGCATGCGGAACATCTGAGGATTGTCTTGCAAATCTTGAAAGAGAAGCAGTTGTACGCGAAGTGGTCGAAGTGCGAGTTTTGGCTTGAAGAGGTCCAGTTTCTGGGCCATGTCATTTCAACAGAAGGTATTGCTGTGGACCCCAGCAAGGTTGAAGCTGTCATGAATTGGGAACGACCCAAGACTGTCACTGAAGTAAGAAGTTTCTTAGGTCTTGCTGGATATTACCGAAGGTTCATCCAGAATTTCTCTCAGATAGTGCAACCTCTTACCCGTCTCACTCGGAAGGATAAGCCTTTTGAGTGGACTGAAGCTTGTGAAGAATGTTTCATGGAATTGAAGAGCAGGTTAACAAGTGCTCCCGTACTCACGATTCCGGATCCTACCCGAAAGTTCGAAGTATACTGTGATGCGTCGCTGAAAGGACTTGGATGCGTGTTGATGCAGGATCGTATGGCGGTAGCTTATGCTTCTCGACAACTTAAGCCTCACGAAGAAAATTATCCTACGCACGATTTGGAGTTAGCAGCTATAGTGTTCGCACTAAAAATCTGGAGGCACCACTTGTATGGTTCGCAGTTTGACGTGTTCAGCGATCACAAGAGTTTGAAGTACTTGTTCGATCAGAAGGAGCTGAATATGCGGCAACGACGGTGGATGGAATTTCTGAAGGACTATGAGTTTGAACTTAAATACCACCCATGAAAGGCAAACGTGGTAGCTGACACCCTGTAGGAAGACACTGCACACTGCAATTCTGATGATGGAAGAACTAAAATTGTTTGAGGCCTTTCGAGATTTGAATTTATCGGTAGACGAGAGAGGGCATGGCATAAGATTGGGAAATATAAAGGTGGAGAATGAATTGATCAGTAGAATTAAGGAAGCTCAGAGAAATGAAGAGTTAGTCCGTGAATTGGTTGGTAACCAAGATGTAGTAAAGGATGAGAATGATATTTGGAGATTCCAAGGCCGGTTAGTTGTGCCGAATGAAGAGTTGAAGCAAGAAGTTTTGCAGGAGGCCCATAAGGGCAAGTATGCAGTTCATCCTGGATCCACGAAGATGTATCATGATTTGAAGACCTCGTTTTGGTGGCCGGGTATGAAGCGTGATATTGCTGAGTATGTATCTCGATGCCTAACTTGTCAGAAGGTGAAGTACGAACATCAGAAACCTTCGGGACTCCTTCAACCTTTGGAGATTCCCGAATGGAAGTGGGACAGTATTGCGATGGATTTTGTAGTTGGACTTCCTCGAACGCGAGAAGGATATGATGCTATCTGGGTGATTTTTGATCGTTTAACGAAGTCGGCTCATTTCTTGCGTGTTAGGACCACATATAATACAGAGAGGCTTGCCAGAATTTATCTGCAGGAGATTGTGAAGCTGCACGGAGTTCCTACGAGTATTGTCTATGATCGTGATCCCAAGTTTACATCTAAGTTCTGGGAATCTTTTCAAAGGGCTTTAGGGACCCACTTGAGATTGAGTACTGCTTACCACCCGCAGACCGATGGACAGACAGAACGCACCATTCAAGTTTTAGAGGACATGTTGCGAGCATGCGTTCTGGAGTTAGGAGGCAGCTGGGATAATTATCTTTCTTTGATTGAATTTGCTTACAACAACAGTTACCACTCCAGTATTCAGATGGCACCGTACGAAGCTCTGTATGGGAGAAAATGCAGATCCCCTTTATGCTGGACTGAAGTGGGTGAGCGAAGTATGTTAGGACCTGATCTAATTCAAGAAACATCCGAACAGGTAAAGAAGATTCGGGAAAATATGCAGCGGGCTCAGGCCAGACAGAAGAGTTATTACGACAAGCGACATAAGCCCCTATCTTTCGAAGTTGGAGACCATGTATTCTTGAGAATCACACCTACATCGGGACACAGAAGGAGAATGGGAGTTAAGAAGTTAAGTCCACGGTACTTAGGACCATATCTGATTACGGACCGGATTGGAGAGTCTGCATACCGGTTGGCTTTACCACCCAATCTGTCAGGAATTCACAATGTATTTCATGTGTCGCAGCTACGGAGATATCTCTCGGATCCATCTCACGTATTACGGCCGGAAGAAGTGGAATTAAAGGAAAACCTGACGTATCAAGTGCAACCATTCCAAATCCTTGAAAGATCCGTCAAACGACTTCGTTCTAAAGAGATTCCTTTGGTAAAAGTATTGTGGAACAACAAATCGGCAGCTGAAGCCACTTGGGAGCGCGAGGACGACATTCAGAATCGCTATCCAGAACTGTTTAGCTCTTAAGTAAGTTTATTTTGCGGACAAAATTCCTATTTGGTGGGGAGAGTGTAACATCCCACATAATTAGTAAAATACATAAGTGTATAATGATATAGATGCATGTGTAGAATTCGGATTTTTGGTTTATGTTTGGAGGCTTGCGAATTACATGGCTTTATCCTTGGATGAGACTAAGGTAAGTATTTAAATTAAAATCATAGGAGGGTACATATGTAGGCATGTGAACTTTCATTAAAATCATATGAGTAATTTGATTGTGTGTTATAAGGCTTTGGTGTTTAAAGGGCTTGGGAAGTGGGCTAGTGTGTGTGGACTTGTCACCTTTAGGCTTGTTTTGTTGGACTTCTCCATGTGATGGCCGATGGCCCAAAGGGTCCTTGGATCTATCTTGTTCAGCCCAATGTTGTACCTACTCTTACTTTCCTAAAGCCTTGTCCTACAAGGTTGTCTTGTGTATCAAGGGATTTCCACATGGCAAGGTGTATCATTCCTCCTCATTCATGCGCATAGGAAGATAGAAAAGACTTAGAAAATCTTCCTACTTTCCCCATGCATGACCGCCACCTCACCACCTTACATGTGCACCATTTGACTTCAACTTCATTGCATGGTAGACACTTGTACTCCTTAGCATTATTTTGGGCTGCATACTACTCATCATGGGCGCACAAGGGAAGCTTCAAATCAGATTTTCTTATGACACAAATCTGCCTAGCTTGTTGACCAAGAGAACCACCTTGCATGTGCACATGATGACAACCTCCCACCTCACCTCCTTGCATGCGCCTAGAGTGTGCAAGAAGCAAACCCCTTGCTTGTTTTGACCAAGTTTGCAGTCCCACTCCTACAAGAAACCAGAATTTTCATGATGCCTCATCATTCCAACCTCTCCTCCCTCTCCTCTTTAAGTGGTGCGCACAAGAGGGCTGTCCTCACTTTACAAGTGCAGCCAACTTCCTTCCTCCTCCTCACTTCTCTAGCCGTGCATTGTAGGAACCATAGGAGAAAGAAATAACTTTGCTAACTCATCTTCCTCACACTCTCAAAGCCGTGGCCTAAAACACCAAGAGTAGTGCAAGTTTTTCTTCTCTTTTCCCTCACTGTCCAGCCTTGTTACTCACCCTTGGAAGCTGTCCAAAGTGTTCTCCTCACCATTGTATGCGCATAGACCATCTCCTAGGAAGGGTGAACTTGTTGTTTTGTAAAGATAGAAGGTGTGGTGTGTGATCCTTGACCAAGAAGTGTGTGCTACAAGAGGTAAGCCTAGAACTTAGACCTCTTTCATTGTGTGTAACCATGTGTGTGCATGAGATGTCTCCTTGATTCTGTTTTGTTTTGGATTCTTGATTGAGCATGGTGAAAGTATAAGGGTGGAGCTATTTGATGATGACTTGTATGCTTAAGTTATGGAATGAAAGTCTCATGGTTATGCTTGAGTTAATGCCACTGTCTCTGTATGAATGTGCCACTATTTTGAGGAGAAATATGTCACTGTTTCTGTTTGAAAAGATCACCATCTTGATGCCATTGTTTCTGCACACAATGCTCACTATTTTAGTGCCTCACATGCCACTGTTTCTGCATAAAATGCTCACTGTTTTAGTGCATCACATGCCACTGTTTCTGCATAAAATGCTCACTGTTTTAGTGCCTCACATGCCACTGTTTCTGCACAAAAATGCTCACTATTTTAGTACTTAATGTGCCACTGTTTCTGCATAAAATGACCACCATCTTGATGTTCGAACACTACTCCTTATGCCACTGTATTGGTGCTCAAATAATCCTAATTATGCCACTGTTTTAATGCTCAAAAATCACTATTTATGCCACTATTTTAATGTTCAAAAATCACTATTTATGCCACTGTTTTGATGTTCAAAAATCACTAGTTATGCCACTGTTTTGATGTTCCAAAAATCATTATTCATGCCACTGTTTTGATGTTCAAATGTTACCATTCATGCCACTGTTTTGATGTGCAAATACCACTACTTATGTCACTGTTTTAACGTTCAAATGCCACTGTTCTGCCACTGTTTTGAGGTTCAAGATGTCACTGTTTCTGTTTGAAAATGGTCACTGTTTGAAGGTGCTACTGTTTCTGCTGTAAAACGGTGCACTGCTTTCCTGCTATTTTTAAGGAAAACGTCACTATTTTCTGCCCACTGTTTTAAAGAACAACTCACTGTTTTCTGCTCAATGTTTTAAAGAACAACTCACTGTTTTCTGCTCACTGTTTTAAAGAACAACTCACTGTTTTCTGCTCACTGTTTTAAGAACAAACGTCACTGTTTTCTGCTGTAAAACGCTGTTGTATGCTCACTGTTTCTACTGTAAAACGCTGTTGTATGCTCACTGTTTCTGCTGTAAATCGCCGCTGTAAATGATTGGTTGTAATTGATTTAGGTGCGCTTAAGAAGTGAGATACTTCGCTGCTGTTTGGTATTATTTAAGGCACGCAAGGTAAGTGTCAGGCGATATTACCTAATGTGACTATTGACTACTGGTATAAAGTTGTGACATGATGCTCCATACTCCGTAAAAGTATTATGTTCCTTATGATGAAAGAAAACTGCCAAAAATGTGCCGTGATGGCTACTAAATGTGCCGTGATGGCCATATGATTATGAGGTAAAGTTGTTATGTGGCAGCATAACGTATATGACAAGTATATGTGCCGTGATGGCTATATGAAAAGTATATAAGCATGCACATTACATCATACCGCATTTATTTTTACGCTTTGTGTGTGAAAGCATAGCATGGCATGCATGTACCAAGATCATATAGGCCTTGCTTTTTAGAATAGTTATGTACAGGACCATGTGTTTGAGCAAGCATCATATAGGCATCCCTAAGGTACCAGGGTATGGGACACTTGGCATCAGTCCGCATAGGCCCACAGTTGGAATCCACAGAGCTCAGGTGCCAGGTGTATTTGATATCCACTGTGAAGTGCGCGCACGACGGTGCTAAAAGCGCAAAGGAAAGGCGTTATATACGCAATATATATGAATATTGAAAAGGAAAAAGGAAAAGGAACAAGGATATGTTGAAGTGACTGTTTATGATTTTGTGCCTAGTTAATACTGTTATATTATTGGTTTTGTTGCCACACTACTGGGATTATTCTCACCCCTTCGGGGCTGCTATTTTCCTAAATGGCAGGAGGACGTAAAAGCATTTGAAGACGTGATGTTTGCTGTTGCTTGCTGATGAATGGACTTGTGTTGTTACTGTTTAATTGATTGGATGACTGTAATGCTTGATATTTTGGTACTCTTGGATGACTGTAGACTTTATCATCTTCTATTTTACTTGAAACCGTTATGAACAGCGGCTGTTTTGAAAACGTTTGTGAAAGGAATTTTTGAAAGTCTTAAGTGCTGAATTTTTAACAGTGCACCTTACGGGTGGTGTTTTTATGAGCAAACGAACTCCGATTTACTATTATTTTATATGCACGCGAAGCCCCCAACGTGCTCTTTCTAAATAACATGAAATATTTTTTATCGTCCAAACAGAGGTGATAAGAATCTTGAAACGTGTTACGGATTTGTATCTAGAATAAGAATCTCTGTTAGCTTATGTGACGTTAAAGACTCTAATTCCGCTTAGCAAACGACTCTCTTGGATGCATAGAAGGGAGGGCGTTACAAGTTGCTGCTCATTCAGTTGGAGATGCTGACCTTATTTTGCCTACGAGCCTTTTATTGCATTTGAATAATTGTCTTTATGTTCCGCAAATTTCTAGAAACATTATTTCAATTTCTTGTTTAGAACAAGATGGATATACTTTCAGTATTAGGGATGGTACTTTTTCTATCATTTTGAATGATATGGTTTACGGTACTGCTTCTTTAATAAATGGATTGTATGTGTTGGAAATGGGAAATGAAGTGCTCAATATAGATGTGAAACGACCTAGGACGGATAATCAATCTTGTCTTTGGCACTGTAGACTAGGGCACATAAATGAAACAAGATTGTCTAGGATGCATAGAGATGGATACCTGGACTCCATGGATTTGGAATCCTATGGACAGTGTGAATCTTGTCTAGCTGGGAAAATGATTCAACAAAAGCCCAAAGGGCTTGAGAGTCATAGGGCTAGTGAGTTATTAGAACTCATTCATACTGATGTATGTGGCCCAATGTCTATTGAGGCTAGAGGTGGATATTCTTATTTCATTACCTTTACAGATGACAAATCAAGATTTGGGTATATATACCTAATGAGATATAAATCTGAAGCTTTTGAAAAGTTCAAAGAGTTTAGGAATGAAGTTGAGAAACAGCGTGGCAAGATGATTAAGACATTACGATCAGATCGTGGTGGTGAATATTTGAGCCACGAGTTTCAGGGTTATCTGAGAGAAAATGGAATTCTCTCACAATTTACCGCTCCTTACACACCACACCAAAACGGTGTCTCCGAAAGGAGAAACAAGACCTTGTTAGACATGGTTAGGTCTATGATGAGTGAGACTCAACTTCCAAAATCGTTTTGGGGATATGCCTTAGACACAGCGGCATACCTTCTAAATAGGGTACCGTCTAAATCTGTTCAGACCACACCATATGAGATATGGAGTGGTAGAGACCCAACCTGAGTTACCTCAGGGTATGGGGATCGCCAGCTTATGTCAAAGCGTTGACATCAGACAAGCTTAGTGCTAAGAGTACTAAATGTCTATTTGTGGGGTATCCTAAAGGTACTAAGGGATACTACTTCTACTCCATGGAAGAACACAAAGTGTTTGTGTCAAAGAATGTTGAGTTCCTTGAGAAGGATTTGATCTCTCAAGGAGGCAGTGGGAGTAAGATTGATCTTGAAGAAGTGCAAGATCCACAAGAACAGATTGAGGAACCCGAGTCTGCTCCGCAGGCGACGTTCTCCAATGGAGAAGTAAACACACAACTCCGTAGATCTACGAGGGTCATCCATCCACCTGAAAGGTACGGGTTTGTGATTGAGAATCAGCAAACTGTTGAGGATGATGAACCAAGTAACTACGAGGAGGCGGTCAAAGATGTTGACTCCTCAAAATGGCTTGAAGCCATGGAATCTGAAATGGATTCGATGTATCAGAACAAGGTATGGACCTTGGTTCCTAAACCGCAAGGAATAGTTCCTATCGGTAATAAATGGGTCTTTAAAAGAAAGACTGATGCAGATGGCAACGTTCAGACCTACAAAGCTAGGTTGGTGGCGAAAGGGTATCGTCAAAGACAAGGAGTTCACTATGATGAAACTTTTTCACCAGTTGCCATGATCAAATCTATTAGGATCATGCTTGCAATAGCAGCATACCACGACTATGAAATTTGGCAAATGGATGTCAAGACCGCCTTCTTGAATGGGTTCTTGAAGGAGGAAGTGTACATGACACAACCTGAAGGCTTTGAAAACAAAGATCAGGAGCATATGGTATGCAAACTACAAAGGTCAATATATGGGCTAAAGCAAGCATCAAGGAGTTGGAATATACATTTTGATGAAGTCGTTAAGAGTAACGGTTTTATCAAGAACGAGGATGAACCTTGTGTTTACAGAAAGGTTAGTGGGAGTAATGTCGTCTTCCTAGTGCTCTATGTAGATGACATATTGCTAATAGGAAATGACATCCCCACATTAAAAATAACGAAAGAGTGGCTTTCAGAAAACTTTACCATGAAGGATTTGGGAGAGGCAGCCTTTATACTTGGTATAAAGATCTATAGAGATAGATCCAAGAGGCTGCTGGGTTTATCTCAATCCACGTACGTTGACAAGATGCTAAAGAGGTTTAGCATGGAAGGGCCGAAAAGGGGTTTTCTTCCTGTCAGTCATAGGGTACACCTATCAAGGGCTATGTGTCCTAAGTCACAGCCTGAGAAGGATCGCATGAGTGGAATTCCATACGCTTCGGCTATTGGATCCATCATGTATGCCATGATATGTACGAGACCAGATGTCTCATATGCTTTAAGCATTACGAGCAGATACCAGTCAGACCCTGGAGAGGGTCACTGGACGGCAGTCAAAACCATCCTTAAATACTTAAGAAGAACTAAGGATGCGTTTCTGGTCTATGGTGGGATTAATGAGTTAACAGTGAAAGGGTTCACTGATGCCAGCTTTCAGAGTGACAAAGATGACTGCAAGTCACAGTCAGGATTCGTATTCACCTTAAATGGTGGGGCAGTGTCTTGGAAAAGTTCCAAGCAGGAGACAACAGCAGACTCAACGACAGAGGCTGAATACATAGCTGCTTCAGAAGCAGCTAAGGAGGCAGTGTGGATCAAGAAGTTCGTAAATGAACTAAGGGTGGTTCCAAGCGTGAATGAGCCCATACAGTTGCTTTGCGACAACACAGGAGCCATTGCGCAGTCAAAGGAACCTAGGTCTCATCAAAGATCTAAACACGTGCTCGGCAGATATCATTTGATTAGAGAAATCATTGATAGGAATGATGTAAAAATGGATTATGTTCCCACAGACGATAACCTGGCCGATTCTCTGACAAAGGCTGTTTCTCAGAGAAAACATGATAGTCATTATGAGGCTTTGGGCATACGACTTAGGTCTGATTGGCTCTAGGCCAAGTGGGAGCTTGTTAGCATATGGGTGTCCTAGAGACAATCTTTTGATTAAATAAAGGACACTAGATGTAGAACTTTGTTTGTCGCAAATAAATGAAAGCACTATTTATTCAGTTTCATATTGTGTCTCGATATTACTATTAATATTATATGAACGAACTGGATAAACCCCTTGGAATAGAACAGGTATCTCTTGAGTATCTGTAATGAGATCACGATCATGAGGATTCAAGGATATTGCATGTCTATTCCTAATTATATGTTCCTAGTCTAGAGACACTGAGTTTGGGGATCAGTGATCTCGAGTAAAGACTAGTACGACTTATCTACTTGTATATGGATACAAGGTAAAGACCTCATGAGCTGCAGATATGGAGATATCTTAGCTAAAGTCGTGGGTGGACCTATAAGAGTATAGCTCGCACTGAACAGACCCAAAAAGAGACTCTATGAGGAAATCTCACAGATAGTGTCATTAGAGTAATCTCTTTATGTTTGGGTATGTCTTTCCTTAGACCAGAAGTTATTACCTAGACTGTGTTCTTGAAGGCATGTTTTGATTGTATACCTCGTCTGCCCGAAACATGGAGACTCATAGGTATACTGTTGGGCGTGTCCTTAAAGGGCATAGGGCTAGGGTAATAAGCTAAAGGAATTCGTCAAATCTCTGTGAGAGATTAG
This sequence comes from Gastrolobium villosum, assembly GCA_032173675.1. Classification (NCBI taxonomy): domain Eukaryota; kingdom Viridiplantae; phylum Streptophyta; class Magnoliopsida; order Fabales; family Fabaceae; genus Gastrolobium; species Gastrolobium villosum. The sequence goes on along the minus strand of JAVKPL010014247.1, from coordinate 15,738 downwards.
GTTATCTGTAAACCGGAGAAATCGGGATGACATTTACAGGGACTCGGGAATCTATGCATAGTAAAAGAGATCATGAGATGATCTGCCTTTAGAGTCAGTAAATTGAAGATTCCCTATTTCGAATAAAGCTTACCCTAAACCGCAGGGGTTGATACATTTCCTTACCCTAGGTTAATGGGAAGATAACCGAGACGAAGGGAAATACATACGGTAACCAAATATGTGCAATAGGTTGATCAAGTCATTAATCTGACTAGTTCTGGGGCAACAAACCATTGCTAGTGCTCTGTGTTGTCATTAATTGGGTTGTGGGCTTGTTGGGCCCAAGCCCAGTTATGTCAGAAGCTAAGTTGGACCTAATGGGTCACACACTAAAACCTTGTAGTCATGATGGACTAGCTTTAAAGGTATTGGGCCTAATAATGTTATTAGCCCAAGAAGATGTTTGGAAGCCCACCTAAATGGGTGGGTGGTGCATGGAGTTTAGTAATGGGCTTGGATAGTCCAAGCCATTACTAATTAATTTAATTAGTTAAATTAATAATCAAATATTTGAATTTCGAATTTTGAATTTGAAATTTGAATTTTGGACTTTGAAGTTAGAATTTGAATTTCGAAATTCGAATTTTGAATTTGAAATTTGAAACTTGAAACTTGAAATTTGAATTTTGAAATTTGAATTTGAATTTGAATTTTGAAATTCGAAATTGGAATTTGAAATTTGAAATTTGAAATTTTGAATTTTGAATTTTGAATTTGAATTGGTTTTGAAAAGTTGTTTCATAACAAAAGGATAAGACAGGATCTTATTGGAGCATATTCCTTGGATGAAGAAGCATCTTTGGAGGCACTCCCTTGGTTGTTTGGTGCGCAACTTTTAGGTGATAAGAGTGTTATCTTATCACTTAAAACAAACCTCCATTCAGATTTGGTGGTTGAGGGAATCAGTGAGTGAGTTGATTCAAATTTTGAATGCAACTACTCAATGTATTTGGACCTCTTCTAGGGCTGAATTATGCGCATGAGAACTATATACTATATGATAGTTTATGAATTTAAGTTTAAATTAATTTGAATTTAAATTCATGTGGATAAGATTGGAGGTTGTTGGCAAAGTTAGTTTTGCAACAGCTCCACCTTATCACATTGTTTCATGCGCAACTTTCAAAGAAGTTTGAAAGTTTGTTTTCATTTTGAATGATTGAATTCCCTCCTCCTCTCTCCAAGGGTGCGCATAAATAACACTTGTTCCACACCTTAGGGTTTGTGTGAAAAACCTAGCCAACTCTCCTCCATCTATGCACCATTCTGTAGGGTAGCTCACTACACCTTTCCAAACAGAATACCTAGCCTCCACCTTCACCACTTGTGCGCATAGCAAGCCTCATTGTGGTGTTCATCTGGTGGCTTTCAAGAAAGGGTTCTTGCATCATTGACGAACGGTGGTGTGAATCACCATTAGAGGGTTTGAATCCTTCAAGCCTGACATCTGATCTCCCTGACTGATCAGGCCAAAAACAAGGTAACATCATGATGTCTTAAAGCATGAACCTGTGTGTGCATGTATATTCCGCAGTAAAATTTTTATTTTACACCTTACATGCATCGGCCTTCAAAGGCCAGTTTACTTTCACCACAGATGAGCAGAACCCGGAACCGGAGAATGAAGCCAAAGCCAAAGAAGACCAAGTGGATGAGAGTCCACAAATTAGCCCAACTCAAAGCAGGAAAATTTTAGCAAAAATTTCGTTCCCTCAGAGAACAAAGAAGCAACAAGATGATAAATAGTTTGGGAAGTTCCTGGACATTTTAAAACAACTCCACATTAACATCCCTCTGGTGGACGCACTAGAGCAAATGCCCAGGTATGTAAAATGCATGAAAGATGTTCTCTCAAAAAAAAGGGAGAACGGAATATTAGACAATGAAAATGACACAAGAAAGTTGCCAATATTTGGGCAAACTTCCACCTAAGCTTCAGGATCCAGGAAGCTTCACCATTCCTTGCATTATAGGAAATACATACCAAGGGAAAGACTTGTGTGATTTAGGGGCAAGCATCAATCTCATGCCTCTATCTGTCTTCAAACAATTATCCGCTAGACCAGCTGAACCAACAGCGATAACTTTACAAATGGCAGATAGATCCATTGTCAAGCCAGAAGGGAAGATTGAAGATCTACTAATCAAAGTGGACAAATTTATCTTGCCCGCTGATTTCATCATCTTGGACTACGAAGCTGATATTAACGTGCCCATCATTTTGGGTAAACCGTTCCTAGCAACTGGAGGAGCCGTGATCAATGTACAAAAAGGGGAACTAATCATGAGAGTTCATGATGATGAAATCAAATTCGATATCGTCAAGGCAATTAAATTCCAAGATGAAGATGAAGGAATACTTCTGCTTCCTTGATGGATATTCGGGGTATAATCAGATTGCTCTACCACCAGACGATCAACATAAAACCACCTTCACTTGCCCATACGGTTCAGAAGGATGCCTTCGGGTTATGTAATGCACCAGCAACGTTCTAGAGGTGTATGTTCTCTATTTTCTCTGATCTAATAGGTGAGGGAGTGGAAGTTTTTATGGATGATTTTTCAGTGCTAGGAACGTCATATGACCATTACTTGGATAACTTAGAAGAGGTCCTCCAAAGATGCCTATCCTCTAATTTAGTACTTAACTGGGAGAAATGCCACTTCATTGTGAAAGAAGGAATAGTCTTGGGACACAAGATCTCCAGGAAAGGACTAGAGGTGGATCAAGCCAAAGTAGAAGCCATAGCAAAGATGCCACCACCAGTGAATGTTAAAACTCTGAGATCTTTTCTTGGGCATGCGGGCTTCTACAGAAGGTTCATTAAAGATTTTTCTAAAATAGCGAGACCTTTGTGCCATTTGTTAGAAAAAGACATGAAATTTGAGTTTAATTCTGATTGGTTGAAAGCTTTTGAATCCTTGAAAAATAAACTTATAACCACACCTGTCATCCAACCTCCAGACTGGAACTTGCCCTTTGAATTAATGTGTGATGCAAGTGATCATGCTATTGGGGTAGTTCTGGGCCAGAGGAAGGACAAACTTTTTCGTAGCATATATTACGCCAGTAAAACTTTGAATGAAGCTCATGTGAACTACACAGTCACTGAAAAAGAGTTGTTGGCTGTAGTATATGCCTGCGAGAAATTCAGGCCTTATATTTTAGGATCAAAAATTATTATCCACACTGACCATGCAGCTCTCAAGTATCTTTTCTCAAAGAAAGAAGCAAAACCAAGGCTGATAAAGTGGATCCTACTGCTGCAAGAGTTCAATCTAGAGATCAAAGAAATAAAAGGATGCGAAAATCAAATTGTAGATCACCTGCCCAGATTATAACACATTGAAGTGGGGCAACCGATCAAAGAGACGTTCCTTGACGAATAATTATTTGTCATTAATCGCAAAGAAACAGACGTTCCTTGGTTTGCTGATATAGCCAACTTTCTGGCAGCAGGACTAGAACCTTATGAGGCAAACTAAATGCAGAAGAAGAAATTCTTTCATGATTGCAGGAACTATCTCTGGGATGAACCACTACTATTTAAAAGATGCGCTGAACAAATGATAAGGAGGTGTGTCCCAGAAGAAGAACAACCTCAAATCCTTCTACAATGTCATTCGTCCCCATATGGAGGTCATTTGGGTGGAATTAGGACAACCTCCAAGGTTCTTCAATTAGGGTTTTTTTGGCCCTCTTTTTAAAGATGCACTTCAATATGCTAAACAATGTGATAAATGTCAAAGGGAATGTAACTTAAGCAGACAAAATGAAATTTCCCCCAATCCAATTTTAGAAGTTGAATTATTTGATGTTTGGGGCATTGACTTCATGGGACCTTTCCCTCCTTCTTGTGGGAACAAATTCATATTGATGGCTGTAGATTATGTAAGTAAGTGGGTGGAAGCCATTGCTTTACCCACCAACGATGCTAAGGTGGTTATAAAATTTCTAAAGAAGAACATTTTGACCAGATATAGGACCCTACGTTGTCTCATCAGGGATGGTGGGAAATGTAAGAACCCGCACCGCTAATTAAAGAGATTAATTAAATAAATGTGATAAGTAGAAAATAATTCCATAATTGACCCTAATAATTATTATGAGGCTCTAATAATTATAGTAAGTGGGTAATAATGCTGAAAGTCGCTTTTCGGGCGAAAAGCGCAAATACCGGTTTTGCTGCCCGGTATAAATGCGTACCGGTTAAGTATCCCGGAAAATTAGAATAAGTGCATGATAATTACTAGAATGATAAGTAGGACTTGTAAAACAAGTTTCAAGTCAAAATAATGAGATCTGATGCCAGAACTGATACTGGCTATGGAAAAGCGCGTACCAGAAAGGTGCTCCGAAAAATAAAATAAAAATATCACAAATCTTAGAAAAATGAGTAGGTTAAGGTTACAAAGTTTGGGATCAAAATCTTTTGCGTAGCTATTAATGCTAATATTGCGCGTTAAGTGGCCATATGGCTATATATACTACCATTAGTGGGCACAAAACCCTAGAACCCTTATTTCCTACGTGAGAGAAAGGCTGAGCAGCTCCTTGTTACTGTTCCATTGTCTTTGTGCTCCATTTGGTGAGCTTTGAAGCTTCCTCTTCCATTTCTCTTCATCTATACACTTGGTGTGAGTGAGAATCATCCTTGTGAGTGGGAAAGTGGCTTCATTTCTGAGTTAGAGGGTCAGTGTGAGGGAGGTTAGTTGCTGCCTTGGGTTTCTGGGTGTTGGTAAGCCATGATCATGGCATTTTGAGGTCCAAGTGGTGACCTTTGTTGAGAAGAACCAACATTTGTGGTGCTATTTTCGTGCACCTTGTTAAGGCAGAGTTTTGGGAGCTGTTTGGTGAGCTCCAAGGGCCTTCTTGCTGAGCTATAGGCTTGGGTAAATGTTACCAACTTTAATCATGAGCTTTTATTACTTAAAGGTGAAGTCTTGCAATGTTAATGGGTAAAATGAAGTAACCAACACCTAAGAGAACTTGTATATGCTTAAAAATGGATCCTTGGACGTGTTTAAGTGTTAGAAGTTGGACCTTTGGATTGGATATTCACGAAATGCAAAAACTGCATTCTATCGTGAAATATCCAGATATTTGTCGAGAAGATATCCGGATATTGGATATCCGGATATGGGGATCTGGACTATTCGGATATTGTATATCCGGATATGGTCAGTAAGATATCCGGATATTGCATATCCGGATATGTCCTAGAGGAATATCTGGATATTCTGGGATTTCGAAGAACAGTAGCTGCACTGTTCATACAGTAGGCTATTGGGGGTTGGTGGACCCTAGATTAAGGAAGTTGGACTTCTGTAATTAATGAACTAAGTCAGAATCATGTGATTAAGGGCTTATGGCTTTGTTAGAAGCCTTAAGACATAAAACATAATGAAAAGGCGTGGTCTTTAAGTTGTATGCTTGTGGTGCATATTTAATGATATATTATTGGTCCATAATAGATTGTGATACTGCTGTGTTTGGGCTATGAGAGTGCTTGGACTCTTGGCTTGGATTGATTACTTGCAAGTAAGCTTTCGTGTCCTCAGTTTAGCCATGTTGTGGTTCCACCATGTCCCATGGGGATGTGGTTTATGCATGTTGTGTTACATGCTTTTGATGTTTTGGAAATGCTATTGAGTTGTTATATGCAATGTGCTGTTATGATATGCATGTGAGTCCACCTATACGGTAAGCCTGAGTATGTAGTATATACAATAGGGTGAGGCTGTGGGTGAGGTGCAAGCGGTGTTCCTTATACTTACTATGTGGGTAATAGACGTATTCCTGCATTTCTCTGGCTAGTAGAATAATGATAACTCATATGGCATGAATATCTGTTGCACTGCGTACTTTTGGAATTTATACTGGAAATTACTGCTTTTAGAACTTATATTGCACATGTAAGTGAGCTTGGGGTGGAAGATCCTTGAGGACCCCTTGTCTTACTAAGATTTCTTGTTAGATATCTCACCCCACGTTTGGGGACGCTTATTTCAGGTTCAGGGAACCTAGGGGTTGAGACCCCTAGTGGTAGGAGGCCAGAGTTGAGTTAGACACTGTTGTATATGCTGACATGAATGGATATTGGTTGCTGTTATGTTTTTTGCGATTCTTATGATATTTGAGTTGAGACTGTTGTTGGTAGGGATGTGCATGGGTCGAACCGAATCGGATTTTTTGAAAAACCAAACCGAATTGGTTTAAATGATTCGGTTCGAAAGTGGTTCGGTTCGGTCCAAAACTGGTTCGGTTCGGAAGTGGTTCGGTTCGGTTTGAAAGTGGTTCGGTTCGGTTCGGAACCGGTTCGGGTCGACCCTTTTTGAAAAGAAAAAAATTTAAAAATTTAAAAAATAAAGTTATAAAAATTAATTTGGTTTCGTTTGAAAATGTTCGGTTCGGTTCGAAAACGGTTCGGTTCTTAAACCGGTTCTAAAAACTGGTTCGGTTCTTAAACAGGTTCTAAAAACCGGTTCGGTTCATGAACCGATTCTTTAAAAACCGGTTCGGTTCATGAACTAGTTTTTTAAAACCGGTTATTTTATGGAGCGGTTCGGTTCGGTTCATGGTTCGATCCACTTTTTTGGTTATTTTGCACACCCCTAGTTGTTAGGCATTTATGGCCTTATTTGGTGAGCATGGGGTTTGTCCATGCCACATTGACTTGTCTTTATGTTTTCAGACATTAGTTGTATTAATGTATCAGGATATTGTCCGGACTACATGTTGTAGATCCGTGACTTTAGATACTCACTTTATATTTATCTATGAGGTATTGAGTTAGTTGTCTTGCAATTTACATGCAGGCGTTATTTTTATGAAATTGATTAAGTAATCAACTTGGCTAAGGTTAATAACGTCATAATTGAATTAAAGAAAAAGTTATTCCGCATTTTAATTAAGCGTGGCTTAATACGATAGTATGTTAACAAACCGGGTTAACACGTGCGGTTACAGGAAACATTTCATTAACCGCCAGCTTGAGAGACTGTTGGAAAAATATGGAGTCAGACACAAGGTTGCAACTCCATATCATCCACAGACCAGTGGTCTCATTGAAGTCTCTAACCGAGAGGTTAAGAAGATTTTAGAGAAGGTAGTCAATCCTTCTCGAAAAGACTAGTCTCTCAAGTTAGATGAAGCATTATGGGCTTACAGAACTGCATATAGAACACCATTAGGATGTTCTCCATACAGATTAGTATTTGGCAAAGCATGCCAGCTTCCGCTTGAACTGGAACACAAACTTACTGGGCAGTGTGTGCCCTCAACATGGATGAAAAGGCAGCAAGAGAAAAGAGACTGCTACAACTTGAAGAATTAGAGGAATTCAGAGGGAACACATATGAGAATCATAAACTATACAAAGAGAAAATGAAGAAGTGGCACGATAAAAGGATCAGATACAGAGATCTAAGAATTGGCCAGAAAATGCTGCTCTTCAATTCTAGACTCAGATTGTTCCCAGGAAAACTCAAATCAAGATGGACTGGGCCATATCAAATTATAATTTATGCAAGAAATGGAGCTTTTGAGATCCAAGGATCTGAACACGGTCGTTCCTTAAAGGTAAATGGACACAGGTTGAAACTGTAAAACGATGAAACCTTCAATGAAAAAGAGGAAAGTATCCCTCTTACTGAAACCACTTGAGAGGTAAGTACCATGTCTAGCTAAAGACATTAAACTAAGCGCTGACTGGGAGGCAACCCAGTGAATACCCTTGCTCTCTGACAAGGAGCAAAGTTTTGGGGTGGTTAATCCTAACCACACAGCTCCCAAAAAGGAGGGAACGTCTGACGTTCCACTCCAAAAAGTCCAAATAATATATGTTTCGTTCCAGGAACGTAGTTTTGGGGTGGTCCCTGACCACACAATCCCAATTTTTTTTTAAAAAAAAAAAAAATTCAGTAATGTTAAGTTTAATTCCCATTTCCTTTATGTTCCCTTGTAAATAAACTTTTTGCAATGAAAAAGACTTTTTGATCAAACTGCTTGGTACATACATTTCAGTTATAGTATTAAGATTGCCCAATGTTTTTCTGATTAACCATCTACAAGAAACACAAAGTCACTGATTAATCATGCTCATTCTTTCTCTGAGTACTTGAAATGGAGAAAAGTGCAGGGAATTTAATCCTCAGATTTTTTAAGGAAGCTGATCTGTGTGAACTAAAGCTGGTAAGGAACGAAGAAAAAGGCCAAACACTCACTTATGAGAGCGTTCCTGAGCTATAACCACAATGAAACTTCTAAACTTGCCTTGATGCTGTAAGTACTGCTGAGGAATAGATGGACTTCACTAACAAGGATCAACCAACCAAACACTCACTTCATCCCATTTCGACAAACACTTCCATTGCACCAACACGCCATCCGGTAAAAAAAAAAGGGGTACGGAACAGACTCAAAAATGAACAAGAAGGAAAGAAGAAGAAAAGCAAAGAAAAAGGGAACAGCCATTCAAAAGAACTCAGAAGGAATTACCAGAAAACATTCCTTCAGAAAGGAAAAAGGTACAAGAAAAGGTGTTCCCTCAAACAAAAGGCACAAAGATAAACGTTCCTTGACCCCACAATTAAGACCACCATTCTCCCACACTTCCATACACTCATCCATCCAAAGATCCTTGGAAGGGAGGACATCTACTCCTCATAGGAAAGCAGCAAAAAGACAAGTTCTGAAGAATCACATCCAGGAATGGACAGAGCAAACACCAACCCTGAGTGATAGTGAGACAGAAGATCAGCAACCTTCACTTATCTTCGAACAAATTCTTCTTACTTGTTACCTATGGAGAGTAGCTCATTTTTTGAAAAGTCTATGATTGATCACTGGCTCAAGTTTCTGTCTGTTGAGCTTTTCTTTGAAATTGGGCAACCCACTACAATATTTCTGAGCTGTTTGAGCACAGCCAACAGTTTAGTTTTGGGGTGTTTGATGGGACGTAAATTTGTTCCAATCTAAGCCCATTTTGATGGCAAAATACCGCATGTTCCCTTATCTGATGAGCAACTTCAGCATAAAAATCACTTATTTTGCACATTTGTGACAAAAACATAGTGGGGGAACGTATGGTGACGTATTCCTTAAAATATATTAAAAGAGGAACGGATTGAGAAGCATTTAATGCACCTACTCTACTCATTTAATGCCTCTATACATTTTACAGGAAACGTGGATACAAAGTCTTCTAAAAGCAGAGGCGGGCACCACTTAAGCACCAGGAAATGTGAAGAGCAGAGAATCAAGAGTTCTCATTGGCCAGGAAAGAAGAGCAGCAAGGGAGGACTGCAGAAAATGGCTAATCATCAACAAATATTGTCCCATCAATGCAACTTGCAAAGCTTCTACACACTGTGCCACCGCCACGTCCTGACACTCAAAGAACCAGCTAATGCTCTCCGGCAAGTATACCGATCGCACAAGTAATAAAGTGATAAATAAGGTTCGACTCCTCAGGGATTGGGATCTAATATCAATTAAACTTTTTCTCAAAGAATGGAAGAATTCAAATAGGGTTTTGACAAATATTGTCAACTTAATGGAAATTGAGATCTGAAAGTAAAAGACTTATTTTTGTATTTTTGTTTTACAAAATAAAACAATAAAAATGAGAATTGGTTTGTAAAGAGGATGAGAAAAGCATTGTAGCCAGGATTCATTCACCAAATAATCCCCGCTTTTTACTTTAGATTGATTTACAATAATCATCTATATAATCACTCAGATAAATTATCATCAAAAAAAAGATTTAATAGTTAACCTTCAATTCCTTGCAGGTTAACCTTTTAATCCCATGAGGAACCCCAATTCCTTGCAATGTTTCTCATGGGATCAAGCAATGGGCGCGATAATTTAAGCATCTGCAATCATATACACGTCTATTCCTAGCACGTATACAGATCTTTATCTTACCCCATTTCGAGATCAAAACCCCAATATTCCTATCTAGGGTTTTGATCCTCAGAATATCCCCAACTATCAGATCGATCAATTCTAACAAAGGGAATATCAAATTCGCACAGAGTAAAGATAAAGATAATTATATAAATCAAAAAACCACAAACCAATCCTTCGTATCAAGGGTTCACATATGGATCGTGACCCTGACTACAATAAAAAGATCTATCCAATCAACATCATGATGGCTGAAAATACAATGTTCAATAACAACATAAAAGAAAAGAGAAGAAGAAACCGAAGAACTGAAACGAAGAACACCAAGAACTCTGGCTCTGAAAGCTGCCTCCTTTTTTCCCAGAAATCTGAGTATGCGAATGTCTGACCTAATTGTATAAAAGTGTCCTTTTATAATATGTTCTTTTCTTTCCAAAAATGCCCCTCAGAAACACGGTACATCCATCCCGCAAACCGGCGCCAGTTGGCGCCGGTTTGGCGCAAGTCAGCGCCACGCTACTGTCAGATTGCAAAATACCGAAAGTTCGTAACATGGCGCCAGTAGGCTCCATAGTGGCGCTACTTGGCGCCACTCTTCTTGCTTTGGAGCGCTAGCTTGCGCCATTTCCTTTATGCTTAGGCGCTAGACAGCGCCAAGGTTCTGTGTTGTGGCGCTAGGTGGCGCCACTTTGGTGCTACTTAGCGCCACTTTATTGACTTCGCTGCAAAGTTCGTAAACTAGCGCGGGTTCGCGCCAGTGTGGTGCCGGCCAGCACCATGCTTATGTGTGTTACACCCGTGTAGAATTGCATTAACAAGATTTTTATAATTTTCACTTCTTTTTCCTGTGAAAATACAACTAAAAGGTGAATATTATTGACAAACAAAGAATCAATATAATTAGTAAATATGTATTTAAATTGCTCTCTTATGACTCAATTCTTATCAATTTTAACACGGAAAAACCACACTTGCCAGAGGCACATCAAACCATTCCCAGATTTAAACATTGTTGTCCCTAGCAATGTAAAAGACTTAATCCAGGAAATATTCAATTAATCCAACATAACAATCCATAGACACTTTCAGACACAATATGATATGCATGCCTGACTCAATATCATAAACTTCCAATATTGTCTGCAAGTCCACATTGATTACCCCTTACACAGATAATAATAATATTCACTCACACTCGGTGTTTAAGGGTATCATGAGCACTCAATTACTCAAAGCTATAACACTACCATAGGCTTGATCATATTCTCAAAATTTCTTAAAATTGAAGAATCAAACACATGCATCAATTGATCAAAAGGACTTCACAGGTTGTAACTTGGTCGGGATAACAGGTAGGAAAATATGGATAGTAGTTCAAATAACAATGAGATTGAAACTGATATTATTTCACTTTTAACACATTCAACTCAAAGATTTTGCTCCACTAACATTCCCACAGAATTTCGGGAATTAATTCATTCCAGCCACCTTTTACTTTTTTCCTTTTCTCATTTTGCCCTTTTCTTCTCTTTTTTTATAAGGGTATAGATGAAAAAAAAAATTTCCTTAATTCCTTGACCTTTGTGGAGCTTACCTCAATTTCTTTACTTTATTTTCAACACATTCAGTGATTCAATCTCAACCAAGGTAAGTCATATAGATATTGGCTAAGCCATCAGTTAGGCCACAGGTCATTTATCAAGAAATAAGTTCAGGCTCAAAATGGCTAGCAAGGGAAAATTTCATATAGGTGAGTTATTTTGGCCAATAGCTAATAAGAACAAAATGCCTTTATCATATCAATCAATGCATGCATAACAGAGAAAAAGATCAAGCTCTAGAGTATTACAACAGTGAGGCCTCTCAACAAAAATTTCAGTGTTTAGACTCAAACCTCACAGCTATGGTATCAATGTAGACTCAAAACAATTGACCTCAGACATTATCAGAATTTCACAATGTTAATTCAGACAAACGAGCAATCATGCGATCTAATTATGTCTATGCAATGTTATGCCAGAAAGTCATACAATATACTCCAAGAATTCAGTCAAACACATTAACTAGATAAGCACATTTAACCTAAAAATTGCTTGAAATATAGATCACTATTATTATTTTTTTATACAAAGCAACACAAAATTTTAACAAGGTAACTAAGAAAAATTAAAGAGTGCAGAATATCTCCCCTGATAATTAAACTGTAGTTCCAAGATGCTTTCCCAAAGCCTACCATTCCCAGATTTAAAGAATTGTTGTCCCCAATAATAGTCAAACCAAAAGAAGGATGAACAAGAACCTGCACAATAGAACAAACAGCGGCATATAGGATAACTATAATGCACTCAAGAGACATCAGAATGTTGGGAAATAATCTAACATAAAGAAAATAAATGACCCTAACAACAACCTATGGTCATAATAAAAAGCAAAATTATGAAACAGAAAAATTAAACTAAAATACAATATATCTCCATCAACAAGGAGAAATCAATCGTCCTCATCCTCAGAATCCTCCGTCGCCATCCTTCGAGCAGCATGGGATGGGTCAGGAGCAGGACGATACAGCTGTGGGTCCATAAATGGCTGTGAAGGCATGGGAACATCAGCTGGAGCTGGAGCAGGATAAGGGTTTTGATACACATAAGGAGGAGGAACTTCTGGGTACACAGGTCGGAATGTCTCAAATGGTACAGTAGAAAATGCATGCTCCAGGAATTGCTGAAAATACTCTCCCTGCATAAGGAGTTTCTCATTCTGAATAGACAGACGCGAGAACTGCTTCTCATTCTGAATAAACAGTTGTGAAAGCTGCTGTTGCATCTCATAAAAATCACGAGTAGGAGGAGGTCCTTGTGTAGCAACTGGAGCTGCGTGAGCATAATGTGCTTCTGAAGCATCTGGCTCAGGTACCTGAGGTAGAATAGGCATACATGGAACACGTGGAGAAGGAGGCCTACCAGCTTTGCGGCCTCTGCTTCTGAAATCAACCTCAGATTTATTACATTGATCTATGTATATGTCCAGAGTCAGTGTAGATGCAGGCCTAATATCAAACACCTCATCGTCGGGGATATGAACACCGGCCCGAGTACACAAGTTTGAAATAAGAGAAGCAAAACCCAGACGTTCTTCTGTCTACTCCTTGTTACCATATGGCAAATTCTATAAGATAATACGGCAGAAATATTCAATTTTTCCTCCCCAATAAGTATATATAACAGAGATGCCCTCTCAATATTCACATCTGACAGATTAGAGGAGGGCAAGATATTAGCATTCACAAAACAATGCCAGAAACGGCATTCACCAGTCAGGTGTGACATGCGTAACTTTTCTGGGATGCCACCAGGTTTAGTTTCCCATTCTAAGAATGGTTGAGTTATCCCCATCCGTACCATTTCTGTTAATTGAGGAAATTCCTCCAGATACTGCCTGCGCCACATACTAGGCAACACTCGATTATAAAGATCAACATACTCACAAGACGTAGATGAACGGAAATTGGTCAGCAGGTATGCCTCAATGGTAGCTGCATCAAAGGGAACCGCAACTCCTCTAACCCAAGAAGTCTTGGTTGTCTGTAAATCCTCCAAGTCAGCATTTGCATAAAACTCTTTCACAATTGAGCTGGAGGCAGGTTCAGCATAATCTACCAACACCTCCCATTTCTTTCTTTGTATAGTTCTCAGAATGGGATTGTCATCAGGCAGATCCAGAGCAATACGTCTTTCCGGAATAAAACCTTTGTCAGCATATGAATCATAGAATCTCTTTTGAGCTTCCATGCTCACAAATCTGCTTTCATCTAGAGTAGAAACTTTCCTCTTCTTTTTACTAGCAGATGTCGGTTCCTTACCCTTATAGGTCTGAAAATCAGAAAAACAACCCAATGCAAATAATAAAGAAAATATCATGATCAGTGCATAACAACAGAGAATTCCCAGATTTATCTCAGATCAAATCAGTTAATAAAGGTGCATGCACATTGGATAAATCTTGCAAATATTTCCACTCACAGACCAAATGCACAAGACCTACATTATAACTCAATTTATATTACCCAATTTACTCGCAATTAAATTAACGAGCAAAATATTCATCATAACATGACTCAAAATAACTCAAAATGTCTAACACACAGACCTACATTATAACTCAAAATATTATTATTTTTTTATTTTTTTCTGGCGCTGGACTGCGCCTTTGCGCGAATCCGCGCCCTTGCGCAAGACTGTGCCATGGCGCCTACTGGCGCCGCTTGGGCGCTCAGTAGCGCCAGATATATATATATATATATATATATATATATATATATATATATATATATATATTGATGATGAATATAAACGCAGAATATAACTACACTACACCCATTAAATCATATAATGACAGTTAAAATCATATCACATAATCCCAGTTAAATCTTACAATATAGGAAACCAAAGATAAAAAATATAAAAAGATAAAAAAGCATACCATTGGTGCCATGATTGATGATGATGAAGAGTGCTTGGTGTGTGAGATGCTTGTTAAAATAAACTAAAAATGGTGAATGGGTGTGAGATAGAAGCAGGGAAGAAAGAGGGAGAAGAAAAGAAAAATCAGAGGGAGAGAGGGAAGTGGGCGGCGCTGGGGAGTTAGGAAAAAGGGAAAGGGAGAGTTATAAAGGGAGGGGTTAGGGTTAAATAAAATAAAAAATAATAAAATTTGGGAGGGGGGCACCGACACCACCGACACACAGCGTAAAATTTGGGAGGGGGGCATTGACACCACCGACACACAGCGTCACTGCCATTTTCTTTTTTTCGGCGCTGATCCGTGCCAATGTGGCGCTGAACAGCGCCATGCTACTGCCTCAAAATTTTTTTTTTTACATTGTGTTGCCTCCCAATAAGCGCGTGTTTAACGTCACGAGCCTGACGGTTACCTCTTTCACGTGCCAACGGAGTTGAGATATTGAGTCACAGTATTTTGTGACATAATTCCTCCATGATAGAACTTTAACCTCGAACCATTCACCTTGAAAGGTCTATTTTCATTCAGGGGTGATATTTCTATTGTACTATAAGGAAACACTGTTTTCACCACATAAGGACCAGACCACCTTGATTTCAATTTTCCTGGAAACAACCTCAAGTGAGAATTATACAGCAAAACTTGTTGGCCGGGTTCAAAATCCTTGTGAATAATTCTATTATCATGCCACTTCTTGGTTTTTTCCTTGTAAATTCTGGCACTCTCATATGCAAAATTTATGAACTCATCAAGCTCACTTAACTGAATCTGCCTTTTCTCAAGAGCTTTTGTTGGGTCAAAATTTAGGAATTTGATAGCCCAGAAAGCTTTATGTTCTAACTCCACGGGTAAATGGCAAGATTTCCCAAATACCAATTGATAAGGGGACATACCAACAGGAGTCTTAAAAGCAGTCCTGTACGCCCATAGTGCATCATCCAACCTCTTAGACCAATCCTTCAAAGAATTCCCAACAGTCTTCTCTAGAATTCGCTTTAATTCCCTGTTAGAAACTTCTACTTGGCCACTTGTTTATGGATAATAAGGTGTAGCAACCTTATGTTTAACACCATATTTGGCCAACAAGTTGTCAAACTTCTTGTTA
Source organism: Gastrolobium villosum (assembly GCA_032173675.1). Taxonomy (NCBI): domain Eukaryota; kingdom Viridiplantae; phylum Streptophyta; class Magnoliopsida; order Fabales; family Fabaceae; genus Gastrolobium; species Gastrolobium villosum. The sequence continues at coordinate 160 of JAVKPL010014247.1, read as the reverse complement.
CAGAAATGAGTGCCTCCATCACTTATTATTGCCCTAGGTACACCAAACCTGGTGAATGTGTTCTTTCTTAAGAAGTTCATAACCACCTTAGCATCATTAGTAGGAAGAGCAACAGCCTCAACCCACTTGGAGACATAATCAACTGCAACAACGATGTATT
>JAVKPL010014246.1:0-80326 GCA_032173675.1 Gastrolobium villosum | reverse complement strand
TTTTCAAAAAAGGGATGGGTAGGTGCCATGATTGCCTCTGCCTTGAAAAACTTTACACAGACACGTTTTAAATGACGGAATGATCTGTATGCCGGTTTAGTTTGCATAGCGAAACCAAAAAAAAAATATGCGTCATAAGTAAATGACAAAATCGGAATCCGTTCAAATATGCTCCAACCTTGGCCAGGTTGTATAAACCAAACTAGCTGATGTAAATCAAAAGCTAAAACATATTATATAAAGCCGGGTATACACCGGCAAATATTCCTTACAAAAAGGCTTTAAAAAGCCATAAAACCAAATTTACAAAAAATAAACTAGGAAGAAGGGGGAGGACGCGTGTTGACCTCTTTGCCCTTCTCCTCCGCTGATCTATCCTCACTAGGGTTGGCCGAATCACAGGGCGGAGATTCCGGAGGACATCCGATGATAACACCATTGCTCACATAAGCTTGAGAATGGATGCCACGAGTGGTAAACTGAAGCCCGGGATTCACAACTCGCAATTGGCTGAGAGCATTCTCAAACGAACCCGTTATGGCCTTTTCAAGTTCACTCCTATAAGCTTGGGCAGTAGTTTCGGATTCCTCCAGCTTCGCTTCCAGATTTTCAAAATTCTGTTTGAAAGCTGTCAAAGACTTATGATTGAAGTCGTGCACAGATTTTAGGTCTTTGAATTCCTTCTGGACTTTAGCCAAGGCCTCCCTAGTAGAAGAAAGATCTTCCGCAAGCTTCTCTCCTCCCGTTTTTTCCTTCTCCAGCGCGTCCTTGACCGTTTTTAACCCGTTTTTTCCTTCTCTCCTCCCTGGCAGGCAGCTAAGTCGTTATAGGTCCGAAGATAATTACTCTTTAGCGACAGCAGAGGTCGGACCATAGCCGACATCTTCATACAGCCAATCTCCATGTCTTCCAATTCTTTAACCTGCGCAGCTGTGAAGGGAGAAGAGTTGAATAATATCTCCGGCGGGCAAATGGCTTCACGGAGGGGGTTGGTAAGGCCTGATTTCCACAACACATGTTTGGAAATCCCAGCGGAAGGAGGGGGCATGATAACGGCTGGGGTCACCACTGGAGCAGCCGAGGTAACCTTGTCTGGTTTCCCTTTTGGTTTCTCCACAGCCTTAGTTTTTTCAGCAACAGGCTTCTTAGGCTGCTCATCTACGGCTTTCCGCTTTTTGCTGGGCGGATCTGCAGTTTTGGTAGGAGCACCTCGGCTCAAGATAGATAACCAACTAGGTTGGTCATTCTTTTTGCTGGGTTGATCCTCCTGAGCTTGACCTACCATATCGGGAACTATTGAACAAACATTAGACACGACCACAAAAACATCAGGAGGCAATTAAAAATACAAAGATGAACATACTCAATTCCATGTCAAGCTCCTCTTGAGATTTGTAAATCAACGAGGCAACACTGGCAGGCTGTCGGGTTTGTAGATAATTCCCAATAGCGATTGCCGTGTTGATATCCGAAGGATTCAACTCGGATTCATTAAAACGATAGCTTGCGGGGGAAACCGGAAATGGTCAGATGACCAGCATAGAGGAAATTTTCCCTCTACATCCTTAGTCCCACAATTGTTAAGAAACCACACCTCCTTTCCAGGACGAGAGGAGACTTTGAAAAATTGATCCTTAAAATTTTTAAAGGAATCAGTATAAACTCGGAACAGCCTACGACCTGGGACTCCACGAATAGTAACCCATCCCTTCCGTTCAGGGGGTTCGCGACCGGTACGACAGGAGACAACTTGAAAAAAATAGAAAAAGACACAAACTGACTGTACGAGCGTCAGGTACGCACAAAATCGTTCAAAAGCTTTTACAAAACCCCAGCCATTGGGATGGAGTTGGGTGGGAGATATATGCAAATGGTTAAGAATTTCCATCTGAAACTCTGTCAGAGAAAATCGAACACCGAGTTGAGTTATCACATCTCGATAAAAAAAGAAGGAGCAGGGCTCATCTTCTGCCCCTCCAGAACAAACTGGTTCATCTTCGGAGGGAGGGCAGATGTCATAATTTTCCAATTTCCCAACAGGAAGACTAGCCACGTCATCGGAACTCATTCCAGACGTCGTGTTTAAAACCTCATATGTTACCCAAGGGAACTGAGTAACTAGAGAAGAAGGGGGAGACTCGAAACATGACTCGCTTGAACCCGACTCATCTACATCTTCTTCAGGGAAACATGCCATTAATACCTAGAAATGAAAAAACAAAAGGGGATCAGATGAGGATGGATATACCTGAATTTAAAGTGCTATCAGATGAATCACTAGATGATGACGACGACAAGTCAGAAATCATAATTGGTTCATTAACTCGGCCAGATGGAGGAGTAGAAACTGGAATGCTCCCATGGCGACAACTATCAAGGGTAGATTCCGCCAAAGAATCACATCCTTGCTGGACGAGTTGAGAACTCAGATAGACACATGAAAAGCAAGGGACATCTTGGGAAACGGGAAGAGAACGGCGAAAATTCCCAAAATTAGAACCCGAAAAACTGGGACTCTCAGATAAAGGAAGGGGAGGACTGGATGATGGAACTCGAGGTTTGGGAGGTACACGGCCTTTTCGACCACCTTTACGAGGTCTTGAACCACGATGCCCACGAAGCATGACTTGCCGTTCCTCCTCTGCGGTCCTGGGAATCCCCCAAAGCCAGTAACGGGCACCAGGAGGAATTCGTTCCAACAAATCGGAATTCACGTCATCCTCCTGGACACACCGCAAAACTGAGAAGGAAGGTTTCTTCCTTCCCATTTTTTGAACAGAGAGTTAAGATTAGAAGAGACAATACTTTTTAGCATGAAAAAGGCAATCACGTTTTAGAAAACAGATAAGCGAGGAGGACGTTAAACTACACACATACGAATGGAAGAAGGAAAATGCAAGCAAAAGTAAAATGAAGATAAAGAGCTGCAAAATACCTGATTATGAGAGCGTAAATAAACGGAAAGTTTGCAGCGAAACAAAACCAGAAACCACAGGAGCTTAGGGACGATAATAGAACAAATGACAAAGAAAAGTAGAAACTGCAGAATAAAAAGGGGCTACAGGAAGACCAAGGAACAGGGATAATAGGGTCATTCAAAATACATCGTGGGTTACAACCGCCAAAATCGCGCGTAACGAGTGAAGCAGTATGGAAGTGCTAAAGGCACAGCCACTCCATCGCCGCAAAAGGCAATGATTCGACACACAGAAATGATAACACTCATAAATGCGCACGATAAACAAGACTGCATGAAATAGCTGCAGCATGCAAAGGCATGCGAACAACGACGCGTGGCCAGACATGCATAGGAGAGAGGCATTTGCCGAAACCCAAAAAGGAATTGAAACATAACGAGACATATACACCAAAGTATAACAAGTGAGTTATGCCGAGTTACATCGCCCATGTTTCAGACACCCAGGCAACCCGAAATATCGGATAGCCCGGCTGGGGGGCAACTGTTATGGATCCGTGTTGTGGACCCGGACAAAGACCCACGTAAGTCGGCTTACCTCAGCAACCCGGTAAGAAGGCCCACACTAACGGGCCCATCTCATCAACCCGGAATATTCGATCCGTTACTCCTAATAGATACCTGAAACAGACCGTAATTATGGAAGCGTAACGTTTGGTACGTTACATCCAGTAACGGCCGACAAGGCTGTAATGGCCCCCGCGCCATTACAGCTCAGCTACACAATTCAAACCAGAGGCAGCCCCTATAAATGAGAGGGCTCCTCGATGATACAACACACATGATTCATCACTTTCACCACACTAACACCACAGTCATATTCTTTGCAGTGATCAAGCTAGGTATAGGGATATCTTCTTAATAGATACCCCTAGTCAAGGCTATACGATCCAAAGTGACCAATCAACCTGATAAAGGTTGAACATCTCTGTCCTCAGGACAGAACAAAAGTGAAAGAATGTAGATAACAGGTTATATTATCTTAGTCCATTATAAAAAAAATAGTGCCAACAAAAATAAAAAATAAATTGACACAAACAAGCAGTGCACATTGGAACGAATGAGTTTTTGTGGGTTTGTTTGTGTGAAGGAGGATGAAGGATAATATAGAACAACACTAGTAATTCCATAAATATACACAAATTCAATATATATCCAAATAGCATAATGTAGAACAAAATCATTCAAAAAGTCTGTTAAACCAATAAAATGGGGTGAAATAAATTGATGAGAGAGAGAGTTACTACAAGTAGTATAAAAAATATAAATAAATATTTATATACTAGGCTAGCCTGGGAGGCTCTAAGGCCAAGCTTCTGAATTAGAGCCTGAAGCCTTTTTATTAAACGAGCTTTTATACAATTCCAAGTCTGGTTCCAACACGAGCTTTTATTAAACGAGCTCAGTCCTTTACGAGCCGAGCCAAAGGCCCCTGAAAGGCCCCCTGGCTCGTTTACCACCCCTACCTAACATGTATGAAATGTTTTTGACATATCTTATGTTATACATGACCAATATTAATGATCTATATGTGGATAGAAAGCTTACTTTATGCACTACATGCCTATAAAGTTGAATCTATTTTACTCTTATATTCAATTCTGTCCAAAAAGGACAGCAAACCTATATCAATGTATCTTTCATAATAATGTCCATTAGCAATCATGAATGAGTTATCTTTCATTGCAATTACTTGTACTATTTGATAAATGCTTGATCTTGCTAACGTGCTGAGAAAGTCAAGTGTGGAAGATGATGTTGTAAGTATTTGAGAGAAAATGAAAATTAATGAAAAGATGAAGATCACATTGAAGATGTGGCAAATTGAAGAACATCTTAAACTAAGCCAAAGAGTTGCAAAGAGTCAACTTGGTACAAAAAAAGGGTAATCTTTGTATATATGATATGCTTGTTATATGCTTTATCTAACTTTGTTCCTTGTTATATGCTATAATTGATTTTAAAGGGGGAGAAAATATGAATAACATCAAATTAAGCTTATGAGCTTATGCATATTGTAAGGGGGAGTTTATAAGAATATGTATGTCTTACTTTTAATTAGCATTATAATCCTTAGTATGCATATGTTTAGGGGAAGTATGTGATTACATTACTTTAATATCTTATACCACTAACCCTTACTTGTCTCAATTTGAGTTTAAGTTGTCATCATCAAAAAGGGGAGATTGAAGACCTACTAAGCATTATAGAATACATATTTTGATGATAACAAATAATTTACAAGAAGTCTCAAATTGAAGATGGAGCTTAAAGACACAAGTGGTTAAATTTTTAGAATTTTTTTACACACTATATTATATCACATAATATTTCTCTAAGATTCATTGCATTTCATATATTTTATATTAAAATCAGTTTTAAATCAATTAAATAAATTTGAGATATATGAATTAATTAAATTGATTTCAGAAATAAACAGTTTCTTTTAAACTAATAAAAAATAAAGTAAAAAGAAGTAACATTACCCATTTGAAAAGCTAATCAAAGAATGGTAATACTGTCACGTAAGTGATATTTTTTGCAAATAAAAAAAATAACTTTGAGACTTTGGCTTTTAAAACTAAACTTATTAGCCTTTGTTTTTTTGGTCACGTGGGGTTGTTTGCTTTTTATAGCACCTTACATAATTAAAAACGCATTATTATAATTGTATTGTGAGTTAGAGGGCTAATCAGTGAAAATCCTGAATTACAGGTGAAAATACATTCGAAGGGCAAAATGATAATTTGATAATTACTAAACCTAAAATTATGAAATGATATTATTAGACATTATTTGATGAAAATAATGTTGGATTTGGCTTCAGAATGAAATTTGGAAGTGGATAGGCACTTTTCTAAAATATTGATGAATACTAATTTTTAGCGGATGAAATTTCGCAATATAAATTTACTGAGAGGATAAAAAATTATATTAATATTTTTGGAATTATGTTTAAATAAGTGTTTAGAACCAAGAGAAATAATTATTGGAATTATTTGAGGAATTTTGATATTTTTGGAAATATACATTTAGTTTGAGTATGAAGGCAAAAGTGAAATTATGCAAAAATTATCTGAATGTTTTTAACACTGTATGGTGACATTATTAAATTGTAATTGTACATCTTGAATTTATGAAAATACCTAAGTCTTGAAATTAATTAAGATTTCAAGAAGATTAATTAAGTAAATTGAATATAGATATTTTAGAAACTTTATTAAAAAGTAAAAAAAAAAAGTGGTTATTTCTAATTGGTCTTGAAATTGGCCTTAAAGCTCATCTTCTTCCTTCCTTACATATGCTTGGCCAAACCTCCATTGGAGAAAAAGCTTGATTTGTAACTTTTTATTTTGACACCGAATCAAGAAAGTTACAATATGAAAATACCCGGAATCTTTTGGAGATCAAAAACCCTAAAAGAATTCCTTGAGAAAGTGAGTGTGTGAGAAGATCCATGTAATAGCCCGTGTTAACCCGGTTTGTTAACATGCTATCGTATTAAGCCACGCTTAATTAAAATGCGAAATAAATTTTTCTATAATTCAATTATGACGTCATTAACCTTAGCCAACATGATTACTTAATCAATTTCATAAAATACTGCCTGTATGTAAATTGCAAGACAACTAACTGAAATACCTCATATATAAATATAAAGTGCGTTTCTAAGTCGCAGGACTATAACACATAGCCTGGACCAAAATCCTGATACTTTAATACAACTTAAAATAAAGAAGACAATAACAAGTCTATGTGGCATGGACAAACCCCATGCTCACCAAATAAGGCAACAATGCCCAATAACGGTCTCAGCAGATAATAACTTAATCATAACGAAAAACATAAACAGCAGTCAACATCCAGCATGTCAGCATGTCAGCATATCACAATAATATCTAACTCAGCTCTGGCCTCCTGCCACTTGAGCCCTCAAAATTACCTGAACCTGAAATAAGAGTACCCAAACGCGGGGTGAGATCTCTAAACCAGAAATCTCAATAAGGCAATGGGTCCTCAAGGATCTTCCACCCCAAGCTCACTTACATGTGCAATATAAGCTCAAAAGCAATATTTCCAATATTAGTTCCAAAACTATGCAGTGCAACAGATATTCGTGCCATGTGTGTTTATACTATCTACTGGCCAGAGAAATGTAGGAATACGTCTAAACCCACATGAGTACAAGGAACACCGCTTGCACCTCACCCACAGCCTCACCTTATCGTATGTACTACATACTCAGGCTTACCGTAAAGGTGGACACCACATGCATATCATAAAGGCACATTGCATATAACAGCTCAACAACATTTCCAAATATCAAAAGCATGTAACACAGCGTGCATAAACCACATCCCCATGGGACATGGTGGAACCACAACATGGCTAAACCGAGGACACAAAAGCTTACCTTGCAAGTAATCAATCCAAGCCTAGAGTCCAACCATTCTCAAGTCCAAACACAGCAGTATCACAATCTGTTATGGACCAATAATATATCATCAATTATGCATCACAAGCATACAACTTAAAGACTACGCCTTTTCTTTACGTTTTAAGTCTTAAGGCTTCCAACAAATCCATAAGCCCTTAATCACATGATTCTGACTTAGTTCATTAATCACAGAAGTTCAACTTCCTTAATCTAGGGTCCACAAACCCCAATAGCTTACTGTTCACCCAGCACAACTACTGTTCTTCGAAAACCCAGAATATCCGGATATTACAAGGGACATATTCGGATATGAAATATCCGGATATCACACTGACCATATCCGGATATACCATATCCGGATATCCAGATCCCATATCCGGATATGAATATCCGGATATGAATATCCGGATACCATATCCGGATATCGATATCCGGATATCTGTTCGACAAATATCCGGATATCTCACGATAGAATGCAGTTTCTGCATTTCATGAATATCCACTCCAAAGATCCAACTTTTAACCGATTATAGACACTTAAACATGCATTTCTAAGTGTGTTTAACCTTCCCCACCCTTAAGTTATCAACTTAGCTCAATACAAGCATCAAGGTTCCATTTTTAAGCATATAAACTCAAGTTCAAAGGTGGTGATCATACCACAAGCCAAAAGCAGAGGTAGATGATGCACTTGGAGCTTACACAACAGCTCCCAAGTCTGCCTCCACACTGTGCACGAAAATGCAAACCAAGATGAGTCCTTTCTTCACAAAGGTGGCTTTTTGGAGCTTCCACAACCAAGGAAAAGCTCACAACACCCTCTCAACACACTCAACCCCCAAAACATACCTCAAAACACAACCCACAATGGCTGAGTGTGCATAAAATGCAACCTCACACTCTCACAACCCACCCCACCAAGTGTTTGCAAGAAGAAAGGTGAAGAGATCCAAGAAAATGGCAACTTGTCTCAAGGAAAGGAGAGGAAGAACAAAGAGCAGCATATGCTCAGCCTCCACCAAGAAAACCCACATATAAAAGTTAGTTATTTAGGCTTTTGTGCCCAAACTAATGAATATATAGGCAATTGGTCACTTAACACGCAGTATTAGCCTTAATAGCAACGCAAAAGATCTTGATCCCAAACTTTGGAATCTAAACCTACACATTTTTCTAAGATTTTTCAGATTTTTCAAAAGATCTTAGTCACTCAACATGTCCTCCAATGTCTGGATGGTCCGCTCAGTCTGTCCGTCAGTCTGAGGGTGATAGGCGGTACTCAATCTCAGCTGTGTACCAAAAGCTTCCTGCAGCGCCTCCCATAACCGAGATGTGAACTTAGGGTCCCTATCACTGATGATACTATCGGGCACCCCGTGAAGCCTCACAATCTCGCGGAAATATAATTTGGCCAACTGCTCTGTAGTGAAGCTTACCTTCATTGGAAGAAAATGGGCAGACTTAGTAATCTGTCCACAATGACCCAGATAGAGTCACAACCAGCCCGAGTCTTAGGCAATCCCACCATGAAGTCCATGGAAATACTCTCCCACTTTCATTGTGGAATCTCAAGAGCTTGAAGCTTACCAGACGGTTTCTGGTGCTCAATCTTCACTTTTTGACATATAAGACACTTGGATACGTAGACCGCTATGTCCTTCTTCATGCCCGGCCACCAAAAATTTCTTTTTAAGTCCTGGTACATTTTTGTAGCACCAGGGTAGATAGCAAACTGGCCCTTATGAGCCTCTGCCATAACCTCCTCAGTCAATGGCCCTCGAGGGATTACAACCCTCTTTTGGAACAACAGCAAACCATCCTCGTTCCAAGACACACCGTCCTGGTTCTTCACATAATCTAGGCACTCTCTTTTCACTTGCGCCTCTTTAATCTTTTCCATCAGCTCATTAATCACTTTTTCTGTTTCCATCTCTAGCAGTGCGCCCCCAAATAAGGAGTTCACTCTCAAATCTCTGAACTTTTCAATCACCTCATAGTCGCTCATCATAAAGTTGGATAAGCTCACGGATTTCCAACTCAAAGCATCGGCTACCACATTGGCCTTGCCAGGATGATACCTAAACTTAAAGTCGTAGTCCTTCAAGAACTCCACCCATCTTCGTTGTCTCATGTTCAACTCCTTCTGGTCAAACAGATATTTTAGACTCTTGTGGTCACTGAATACAGCAAACTTCATGCCATACAGGTAATGCCTCCAAGTCTTGAAAGCAAAAACAATAGCTGTCAACTCCAAGTCGTGAGTCGGGTAGTTCTCCTCATGAGGTTTCAACTGTCTTGAAGCATAAGCAACTGTTTTTCCTTTCTGCATCAACACACAGCCTAGCCCTTTAAATACCAGAGGCATCACAATAAAGCTCAAACTGCTCCGCAGGATCAGAAGGACTAACACATGAGCAGTAGTCAGTCTCTCCTTCAACTCCTGGAAGCACTCCTCAGACTCATGTGTCCACACGAATGAAGTCTCCTTTCGGGTAAGGCGAGTCATCAGTAGCACCATCTTGGAGAATCCCTCTATGAACCTCCTGTAGTACCCTGCCAAACCTAAGAAGCTTTTCACTTCTGTAACCATCTTGTGCCTATCCTAATCCATCACGGCCTCAATCTTGTTAGGATCAACTGCAACTCCATCAGCGGAAATCACATGACCCAGAAATTTCACCGCCTTGAGCCAAAACTGACATTTCGACGGCTTAGCATATAACTTTTTCTCTTTCAGCACTTGCAACATAATCTTCAAGTGCTCAGTATGCTCCTCCTCCGTCTTGGAGTAAATCAAAATGTCGTCAATGAAGACGATCACAAACTGATCCAGGTACGGCTGGAAGATCCTGTTCATTTAGTCCATGAACACTGCGGTGCATTGGTGAGTCCAAATAGGATCACCAAGTACTCATAATGCCCGTACCTCGAGCGAAACGCTGTCTTTGGGACATCCTCCGGCTTAACCCGTATCTGACGGTATCCGGACCGGAGATCAATCTTTGAATATACGCAAGCACCCCTGAGTTGATCCAGCAAATCATCAATGCGTTGAAGGGGATACTTGTTCTTGATTGTCACCTTGTTCAACTATCTGTAGTCGGTGCATAATCGCATAGTCTCATCTTTCTTTTTCACAAAAATGACCGGTGCTCCCCAAGGAGACACACTCGGTCGAATGAAATCTTTCGCTGAAAGCTCCTCTATATGCTTCTTTAGCTCTGCCAACTCCGATGGCGACATCCGGTATGGAGCCAGCGAAATAGGCCCCATACCAGGCAATAAATCAATGGAGAACTCTATCTCCCTCTACGGTGGAAACTCAGGAATCTCGTCGGGAAACACCTCGAGGAATTCCCTCACCACAAGAATGTCAGTGAGATCCTCCTGTGTCCCACTCACCAAACCTCCCAACATAACATAGCCAAATGCCCCTGCTCTCAAGGCCCTCCTCGCCTGCAGGACTGAAATGAACTGTGAGGAACTGGCTGTGGACCCACCCGAAGACATCACCACTCTCTTGGCACAGCAATCAATCAATGCACAGTTTCTGGATAGCCAATCAATGCCCAGAGTAATCTCCAAGTTGGCCATCAACAATCCTATCAGATCTACCGAGAAGTCGCGGCCATCCCACTGAAACGCTACATCACGATGAACAGTGGAGGTCAAACTCTTTTCTCCGGTGGCGGTGGTCACCCGCATCGGTGGAGAAAGCACATCACTGGGCAACTCAAGCCCCACAGCAATAGGGGTAGCAACAAATGAACGCGTTGCCCCGAAATCAAAAAGCACATCAATAGCTGAATGATGTGCCTCTGGCAACTGTGATTTTTCTGTGTTAAAATTTACAAGAATTGAGTCATAAGAGAGCAATTTAAATACATATTTGCTAATCATGTTGATTCTTTATATATCAATAATATTCACCTTTTAATTGTATTTTTACAGGAAAAATAAGTGAAGAATTATAAAAAGCCTGTTAATGCAATTCTACACGGGTGCAGTACATTACAAGTCCCAGAAGCATGGCGCGGACCGGCACCACACTGGCGCAAACCCGCGCCAGTTTACGAACTTTGCAGCGAAGGCACCAAAGTGGCGCTAAGTAGCACCAAAATAGCGCCACCTAGCGCCATAACACAGAACCTCGACGATGTCTAGCGCCCAAGCAGCACCAAAGTGGCGCCACTTAGCGCCACACCAAGAAAGGAACATGGCGCCTAGTAGCGCCCAACAAGCAAGGAAATGGCGCTACCTAGCGCCAATCTAGCAAGACATTGGCGCTAATTAGCGCCACAATTAAGGAAGAAAAGGAGTGGCGCCCCTATGGCGCCTACTGGCGCCGGTTTGCGGGATGGATGCTCCGTGTTTTCTGAGGCGAATTTTTGGAAAGAGAAGAAAACAATATAAAAGGACCTTTTATACAATTAGGCCAGACACATTCGGAAGAACACAGACAGCAACTGGAGGCAGATCTGAGATACTGGAAGGAGGAGCTCTGGGGCGTTCTTCGTTCCTCATCTCATTTTTAGTATTTTCTTTATCTTCTATTTAATTTATGTTGAATTTTAGATCATCAATCATGATGTTGATTGGCTAGATCTTTTTTATTGTATTCAGGGTCACGATCCACATGTGAACCTTTGATACGAAGGATTGATTTATGGTTTTTGATTTATATAATTATCTTTACTCTGTGCGAATTTTATATTCCCTTTGTTAGAGTTGATCAATATGATAGTTGGGGATATTCTGAGGATCAAAACCCTAGATAGGAACATTGGGGTTTTGATCTAGAAAGGGAGTAAGATAACAATCTGTATGCGTGCTAGGAATAGACGTGTATACGATTGCAGATGCTTAAATTATCGCGCCCATTGCTTGATCCCATGAGAAACATTGCAAGGAATTGGGGTTTCTCATGGGATTAAAGGGTTAACCCTGCAAGGAATTGAGGGTTAACTATTAAATCTTTTTTAGGTGATAATTTATCTGAGTAATTATATAAATAATTATTGTAAATCAATCCGGAGTAAAAAGCAGGGATCATTTGGTGAATGAACCCTGGCTACAATGCTTTTCTCATATTCTTTACAAAATTTTTTTCATTTTTATTGTTTTATTATCAAAACAAAAATACAAAACAAGTCATTTTATTTTCAGAATTCAATTTTACTCAAATTGACAATATTTGTCAAAAATCCTATTTGAAATCTTCCATTCTTTAAGAGAAAATTTATTTGATATTCGATCATAATCCCTGTGGAGACGAACTTCTCTTATCACTTTATTACTTGTGCGATCGGTATATTTGCCGGAGAGCATCAAGTTTTTGGTGCCGTTGAGGGGATTGGCGTTTCTGATATCATATAATCTTGATCTTTAGGATTGGATTTGTGAATATTTGTGAATATTTTTATTTTCTTTAATTCTTTTAATTTTAATTTTAATTTTTATTGTATTTGAACAGTGCTACTGATCTCTTTTCTGAGTTGTATGCGAGGTACAATCCCAGAATTTTCACTTAATTTGGAAATCACTAGAGCAGAAAAGAGGAACAGAAAACTTGCTCGGAAGAAACTTGCATTCAACGAGTTGGGAATTCTATCGAAGAAGCATAAACAATGGCTGGAAACAATGATGAAGTGGACAATCCGCTCATGGATACAATTCTTACACCAGCATTCAACAAACCAACTTCAAGCATTGTTCATCCAGAAGTAGGGAACAACCATTGGGAGCTCAAGTCTGCCAACATTCAGTTGGTAGAGCGTGCTCAGTTTGGTGGAGAGGCTGATGAGGACCCTCACAGGTTCATTGATAGACTTCTGATGATCTGTGACTCCACTAAACACCCTCAGGTGTCCAATGATGCAGTCAGGCTGAGACTGTTTCCCTTTGCTCTAAAGGGGAAGGCCTTGAATTGGTTGGAAAGGCAACCAGCAAGAAGTGTTCCATCATGGGAGATCTCTCAAATAAATTCTTTGCTGAGTTCTTTTCCATGGAGAGGTTTAACCAGATGGTGAAGGATATCACCAATTTCACCCAGGCTGAGGGTGAAACTATGTGTGCAGCATGGAACCGTTTCAAGGATCTAATGAGGAGATGTCCTCATTACCCCATGACCAATGGTGATCAGGTCCGAATTTTTTTCAATGGGTGTAAACCTGAAGTTCGGATGGTGCTGAATGGTGCAGCAGGTGGTAGCATCAAATCTTTGAGAGCAAATGAGACTTTGGAATTGATAGAAAGAATGGCTGCCAATGAAAATGAAGGTTTGACAGCCAAGCCTAAGAGAGGGATTCTACACCTGCATAACAATGATGCGGTTCTGGCTGAGAATAAATTGTTAGCACAACAGCTAACAAATTTGACCTCAAGGCTGGACAAGATGCAATTTTCCACTATGCAAGTTGCAGCTGTGGTTTGTGAATATTGCAAAGGTGAGCATGAATCCAATGAATGCTCATCTTTATTATCTTCTGACTCTCCTCAACAAGTTCAAGTGAATGGAATATGGTACGAGTAAAGATCTCCACCAAGAAACATTCCTAGGAATCAGAATTTCCCTTCTGGAAATAGCGATTTTCAGAGGAGAGGTCAAGGCACATGACTGGATTACAATTCTAACAACTACTTGCAGCCTCTACCAGTCCAAGCTAAGGAACCTTCTGATTTGGAAAGGTTAGTTGGACAAATGGCTCAACACTCCAATGCCTTCATGGAAGAGACTAGGGCCACTACTAAAAACATGAGTGCCTCTATCAGAAATTTGGAGAATCAAGTTGGCCAGTTGGCTAAGCAAGTTACTGATAAAACTCCAGGCACTTCCTCTAGTAACACATTTAAAAATTCCAAGGAGGATTGTATGTTTATCACAACTAGAAGTGGTAAGGTGGTAGGAACTCCAGAAAAGCTGAAGGCGGTGGAGGAGCCAGAAAAAGAAGAGGAGATTCCTTCTAATTTTCAGACACCTATTCAGAAAAAGGGCCTCCTATTGTTGCTGAAAAGAAAAAGTTTGAGCTTAATCCCGACTATGTGCGAGCCATGGCTCCTTATCCTGATAGATTCAAGAAGGATGCTCAAAAGCAACAATATGGCAGATTTCTTGATATTTTCAAGAAGTTGCATATAAATATCCCTTTTGCTGAAGCCTTGGCTGGCATGTCAAATCATGCCAAGTTTATGAAGGACCTCTTGTCAAGAAAGCACAAGTTGCAGGAATGCCAAACGGTGACACTCACTGAAGAGTGTAGTGCTATAATTACAAAGAAGTTCCCGCCTAAGCGTCATGATCCAGGGAGCTTTAATATTCCTATTGAAATTGGGAACACCAAATTTGGTAGAGCCTTGTGTGATCTTGGGGCAAGTATAAATCTAATGCCCTTGTCTGTTTGTAAATCTCTGGGCATTACTGATTTTAAACCCACTTTGGCATCTCTTCAACTTGCTGATAAGTCTGTAAGAAAGCCTAGTGGAATAATAGAAGATGTTCTTGTGAAGGTAGACAAGTTCATCTTCCCTGCTGATTTTGTAGTGTTGGATATGGAAGGAGGAGCTGAAATGCCACTGTTGCTGGGTAGACCTTTCTTAGCTACATCTCGTGCACTAATTGATGTGGAAAGCGGAAAGCTAGAGCTAAGAATAGATGATGAGACTGTTACTATTCATGTCTTTGATTCTTTAAAACAGTCTTCTCACAAAGACGATTATTTTAGTCTTGAAGTATTTAGGGAAGAAAAAGATGTAGCAGTTGAGCTTCCTCAAAATTTAAAAGATGAGGCCAAAAAAGGTGGAACCCCAATAATGGAAGTGAAGGATTTTCCTAAAAATTTAAATGATGATGTCAAAGAGGTGAGAACGCTTCAAGAGAGGCGTACTCCTACAAAGAAGAAGGTAAGAAGAAAGGAAGTAGTGAACTTCTTTGATACAAGTTGGAAGAGACACCGAGAGCTGAAGTTTGACAAGAGACACCGAGACTCTATCTCTCGGAAAAATCAAAGCTTCAAAGAGTTCTTAACTTGGATCCATGTTTTGGATCAAATCTGGGAATGGTGGTCCCATACACCAAGGCACCCAGTACCGCCAGATCCTCCATTTGCTGAGTCATCCCACACTGTTGAGGGGGATGACATGGAGGGCAGATCATATCTCCTTGCTGACGAAGATTTTGTATATTAGTTTATTTTTCTGTTTCATATTTTTAAGTTATTTTGTGTTGGTATATTTTTCTCTGATGTTTTAATGTGTGCATTATAGTTTCTTCTATATGCCACTGTTTGTTCTATTGTGCAGGTTTCTCTTTCTTCTTGTGGTTTAATTATTGCTGAGGACAACAATGCTCTAAATCTGGGAATGGTAGGCTTGCACCTTAGAATTGCAATTCTTCTATTAGGGGAGATGTTCTAACTCTTTTAATTTTCTTAGTTAATTTTATAGTTATTTGGTGTGCTATATATAAAAAAAATGTGTGTTTTGAGCAAATCTCAGGTTTAAATGTGCTCATCTTGTTAATGTGCATAACTAAATTTTTGGAATATATTGTATAACTTTCTGGCATAACATTGCATAGGCATAATTGGATTGCATGATTGCTCGTTTGTCTGAGTTAATATTGTGAATTCTGATAATGTCTGAAGTCAATTTTATTGAGTATGCTTTGATACCATAGCTGTGAGGTTTTGAGCCTAAACACTGAAATTTTTGTTGAGAGGCCTCTCTGTTGTAATACTCTAGAACTTGATTTGTTTCTCTATGATGCATGCATTGATTGATATGATAAAAGCATTTTGTTCTTATTAGCTATTGGCCAAAATAACCCACCTGTATAAAATTTTCCCTTGCTAGCCCTTTTGAGCCTGAACTGATTTGTTGTAAAATGACATGTGGCCTGATTAATGGTTTAGCCAATATCCATATGACTTACCTTAGTTGAGATTGAATCATTGAAAGTGTTGGAAATAAAGTAAAGAAAATGAGGTAAGCTCCACAAAGGTCAAGGAATTAAGGGATGAAAGATTCATATATACCCTTATAAAAAAAAAGGTAAAGTGAAAAGCAAGAAGAAAAGGAAAAAAATAAAAGGTGGCTGGAAGGAATTAATTCCCGAAATTCTATGGGAATGTTAGTGGAGCAAATCAATTGAGTTGAATTTGTTAAAATTGAAATAATATCATTTTCAGTCTCGTGGTTGTTTGAGCTACTATCAAAACTCACCTTTTAATTGTATTTTTACAGGAAAAATAAGTGAAGAATTATAAAAAGCATGTTAATGCAATTCTACACGGGTGCAGTACATTACAAGTCCCAGAAGCATGGCGCGGACCGGCACCACACTGGCGCAAACCCGTGCCATTTTACGAACTTTGCAGCGAAGGCACCAAAGTGGCGCCACCTAGCGCCATAACACAGAACCTCGACGATGTCTAGCGCCCAAGCAGCACCAAAGTGGCGCCACTTAGCGCCACACCAAGAAAGGAACATGGCGCCAAGTAGCGCCCAACAAGAAAGGAAATGGCGCTTCCTAGCGCCAATCTAGCAAGACAATGGCGCTAACTAGCTCCACAATTAAGGAAGAAAAGGAGTGGCGCCAAGTGGCGCACCTATGGCGCCTACTGGCGCCGGTTTGCGGGATGGATGCTCCGTGTTTTTTGAGGGGAATTTTTGGAAAGAGAAGAAAACAATATAAAAGGACCTTTTATACAATTAGGTCAGAAACATTCGGAAGAACATAGACAGAAACTGGAGGCAGATATGAGAGACTGGAAGTAGGAGCTCTGGGGCATTCTTCGTTCCTCATCTCATTTTTAGTATTTTCTTTATCTTCTATTTAATTTATGTTGAATTTTAGATCATCAATCATGATGTTGATTGGCTAGATCATTTTTATTGTATTTAGGGTCACGATCCATATGTGAACCTTTGATACGAAGGATTGATTTGTGGTTTTTGATTTATATAATTATCTTTATCTTTACTCTTTGCGAATTTTATATTCCCTTTGTTAGAGTTGATCAATCTGATAGTTGGGAATATTCTGAGGATCAAAACCCTAGATAGGAACATTGGGATTTTGATCTAGAAAAGGGGTAAGATAACAATCTGTATGCGTGTTAGGAATAGACGTGTATACGATTGCAGATGCTTAAATTATCGCGCCCATTGCTTGATCCCATGAGAAACATTGCAAGAAATTGGGTTTTCTCATGGGATTAAAGGGTTAACCCTGCACGGAATTGAGGGTTAACTATTAAATCTTTTTTAGGTGATAATTTATCTGAGTAATTATATAAATAATTATTGTAAATCAATCCGGAGTAAAAAGCGGGGATCATTTGGTGAATGAACCCTCGCTACAATGCTTTTCTCATATTCTTTACAAAACAGTTTTCATTTTTATTATTTTATTTATCAAAACAAAAATACAAAAACAAGTCATTTTATTTTCAGAATTCAATTTTACTCAAATTGACAATATTGTCAAAAATCCTATTTGAAATCTTCCATTCTTTAAGAGAAAATTTATTTGATATTAGATCTTAATCCCTGTGAAGACGAAATTTTCTTATCACTTTATTACTTGTGCGATCGGTATACTTGCCGGAGAGCATCACTGAACCACCAATGGTAACAGTACCTCTGACCAGGTTCGGAGCTCTGTCTGACTGCTGACGATCTAGGGTGTACACACGCCCAGTAGTAGGTGGCACTGCTGGTGCCCCTGTAGGAACCATCTGCAATGGCCCTGCACTGCAACAACTCTCGTCGTCGGGCAATCTCTCGACTAGTAGCCCTCCTTGCCACACTGGAAGCATATCAACTGGCCTGTAGCACACAGCCCAAAATGTGACTTCCCACATCCCGAGCATCTGGGAGCAGGAGGTCTCGCTGTGTTCCCCTGAGCAGAAGTTTTCTTAAATTGATTTGGCGCTTGCTTAGCCGCCAACTGTTTTCCTTTGCCCTTGTTCCCAAACTTCATGTCTCTCCAGGAAGCGGAACCACCAGTACCCTGCGGCACCTCAATCTTGGCTGTCTTGGCCAGGCTCGCACTGCAGTAGTCCTCAATAACACGGCACTGCTGTACCAAAGTCCCGAAGTCTCTCGAAACAGACCCAACAAGATGTCCAACAATGTC
Source organism: Gastrolobium villosum (assembly GCA_032173675.1). Taxonomy (NCBI): domain Eukaryota; kingdom Viridiplantae; phylum Streptophyta; class Magnoliopsida; order Fabales; family Fabaceae; genus Gastrolobium; species Gastrolobium villosum. The sequence continues at coordinate 61,774 of JAVKPL010014246.1, read as the reverse complement.
CTCATTAAGTCCCCTCCGGAACTTAGCAGCTAAAAAGATAGGAGTCGGCCTCGCCATCCGAAAATGAGCAAACTTGACCAGCTCATTAAACTTGGCCATTACTCGTCAACAGACAACGACCCAGCACCAACCGATCATACTCTCCCTGCTTCCTCTCCTGAGCATCATAAGGGAAGTACCGACCAAGGAAGCAATCCTCAAAGAATGGCCACGTCATCACGTGCCCCTGCATCTCGAACACCTGAGAGGTGTTCGTCCACCACTCGTGGGCATCGCCCTCCAGCATGTATGTGGCGAACATCAGCTTCTGCGGATTGGTGCACTGCATCACCCTGAATATCTTGTCCAGTGCCTGAAGCAATCTAGCAGCAGCAATGGGGTCATAGGACCCATCGAAAGTAGGTGGCATGCTTGCGGAAAGCATTCAGCCGGCGGTCGATCTCATCTCGATCCTCAGCAACAATGGGAACGGCCTGCATAGCCCCCGTCAAGTGGCTACCCTCACCCATATGACTCTGGGTGTCCTCCTGTTGACTAGGTGGAAGTGGAGGCGGTGGCGGTGGTGGCAGTGGAGGTGGTGGAGGACACTGGCCAGCAGCAGGGCCAGCCCTCAACTCCTCCAACATGACCCTCATCATAGTCATGTTGGCCATCCGGTTCTCCTCCAGAACCTCAGCGGTGGCTCTCCTGTTCGCCTCTCTGATGGCGTCCAGCATAGCCTAATTTGCCAATCTCGTGGCCTCCTGGTCGGCTAGTCGACCGCCTGCATCTCAGCTAATGCAGCCAGGATAGGATCTGGTTGATCCTCACTCGTACTATGGTTCCTCCTTGGTGGCACCATGACTCTGCACAAGTTACACAAAGAATGAGTTGATCAGGCCCACGCCATGTGGTCACATATGCATTATCAAAATACACACCAATCAGAGAGAACACAGAATAGACGCGCAACGAAACATCCTAAGTTATTGCAATACATACAGGCTTTTCCCTAGAAAGTGCTTTGATGCCATAAAATCAAACAGCCCGTGTTAACTCGGTTTGTTAACATGCTATCGTATTAAGCCACGCTTGATTAAAATGCGGAATAACTTTTTTCTATAATTCAATTATGACGTCATTAACCTTAGCCAACTTGATTACCTAATCAATTTCATAAAATACTTCCTGTATGTAAATTGCAAGACAACTAACTGAAATACCTCATATATAAATATAAAGTGTGTTTCTAAGTCACAAGACTATAACACATAGCCTGGACCAAAATCCTGATACTTTAATACAACTTAAAATAAAGAAGACAATAACAAGTCTATGTGGCATGGACAAGCCCCATGCTCACCAAATAAGGCAACAATGCCCAATAACGGTCTCAGCAGATAATAACTTAATCATAACGGAAAACATAAACATCAGTCAACATCCAACATGTCAGCATATCACAATAATATCTAACTCAGCTTTGGCCTCCTACCACCTGAGCCCTCAACATTACCTGAACCTGAAATAAGCATCCCCAAACGTGGGGTGAGATCTCTAAACAGAAATCTCAGTAAGGCAAGGGGTCCTCAAGGATCTTCCACCCCAAGCTCACTTACATGTGCAATATAAGCTCAAAAGCAATATTTCCAATATTAGTTCCAAAACTATGCAGTGCAACAGATATTCGTGCCATGTGTGTTTATACTATCGACTAGCCAGAGAAATGTAGGAATACGTCTAAACCCACATGAGTACAAGGAACCCCGCTTGCACCTCACCCACAGCCTCACCTTATCGTATGTACTACATACTCAGGCTTACCGTAAAGGTGGACACCACATGCATATCATAAAGGCACATTGCATATAACAGCTCAACAACATTTCCAAATATCAAAAGCATGTAACACAGCATGCATAAACACATCCCCATGGGACATGGTGGAACCACAACATGGCTAAACCGAGGACACGAATGCTTACCTTGCAAGCAATCAATCCAAACCAAGAGTCCAACCACTCTCAAGTCCAAACACAGCAGTATCATAATCTGTTATGGACCAATAATATATCATCAATTATGCATCACAAGCATACAACTTAAAGACTACGCCTTTCCTTTACGTTTTACATCTAAAGGCTCCCAACAAAGCCATAAGCCCTTAATCACATGATTTTGACTTAGTTCATTAATTACAGAAGTTCAACTTCCTTAATCCACAAACCCCCAATAGCTTACTGTTCACCAAGCACAACTATTGTTCTTCAAAAACCCAGAATATCGGGATATTACAAGGGACATATCCAGATATGCAATATCCGGATATCACACTGACCATATCTGGATATACCATATCCCGATATACCATATCCAGATATCCAGATCCCATATCCGGATATGAATATCCGGATATCTGTTCGACAAATATCCGGATATCTCACGACAGAATGCAGTTTCTGCATTTCATGAATATCCACCCCAAAGATCCAACTTTTAACCGATTATAGACACTTAAACATGCATTTCTAGGTGTGTTTAACCTTCCCCACCCTTAAGTTATCAACTTAGCTCAATACATGCATCAAGGTTCCATTTTTAAGCATATAAACTCAAGTTCAAAGGTGGTGATCATACCACAAGCCAAAAACAGAGGTAGATGATGCACTTGGAGCTCACACAACAGCTCCCAAGTCTGCCTCCACACTGTGCACGAAAATGCACACCAAGATGAGTCCTTTCTTCACAAAGGTGGCTTCTTGGAGCTTCCACAACCAAGGAAAAGCTCACAACTCCCTCTCAACACACTCAACCCCCAAAACAGACCTCAAAACACAACCCACAATGGCTGAGTGTGCAGAAAATGCAACCTCACACTCTCACAACCCACCCAACCAACTATTTGCAAGAAGAAAGTGAAAAGATCCAAGAAAATGGCAACTTGTCTCAAGGAAAGGAGAGGAAGAACAAAGAGCAGCATATGCTCAGCCTCCACCAAGAAAACCCACGTATACAAGTTAGTAATTTAGGGTTTTGTGCCCAAACTAATGAATATATAGGCAATTGGCCACTTAACGCGCTGTATTAGCCTTAATAGCAACGCAAACGATCTTGATCCCAAACTTTGGAATCTAAACCTACACATTTTTCTAAGATTTTTCATATTTTTATTTTATTTTTCGGAGCACCTTTCCGGTACGCGCTTTTCCATAGCCAGTATCAGTTCTGGCATCAGATCTCATCATTTTGACTTGAAACTTTTTTTACAAGTCCTACATAATATTCTAGTAATTATCATGCACTCGTTATAATTTTCTGGGATACTTTTCCGGTACGCATTTATACCGGGTAGCAGAACCGGTATCTGCACTTTTCTTCCGAAAAGCGACTTTCAGCATTCTTACTCACTTACTATAATTATTTAAGCCAAATAATAATTTTTAAGGTCAATTATGGAATCATTTACTAATTATCATAATTAATTCATTAATTACCTTAATTAGCGGTACGGGTTCTTACAATCCAAGTGTTTGAAAGATTAACTGTAACTGTAAACTCTTCGCGGAATAATTATTTAAGCTACTTTTATAACATATATTACATCTCTCAATTCACTAACGGGTTCCTGTAACAGCCCGTTGTACACCGGTATTGTTAACATTAATTATGATATTAAGCGTAGTTACAATCACAACAATTCATTTATAAAAATGCGAGCAAACTTTTTCCATTTATTACGCGAGCATTTAAAACCGTAAAAAACGTAATAAATAAAAGTTGTGACCATAACTGTAAACTCTTGCGGAATGCTTGTTTAAACCATTTTTATATCTTATTTTACTTAATACAAGACACAAAAGGTTCCCATAAACCCACTTAGCTAATTTCTCAACTTTACGTTTTCTACTCATCCGAACATGGTTCGTTTATTAATTTTCTGCGGACACACCGAGCAAAACCAGTCCTTCCACTTTAGCTATCTTTTTTTCTTGCTTAAATACCTTTCTAGGAAGCTATTACACGAGCTATTTCGAGCTCGTTTGCTCCGGATATCGCCGTTTGAAGTTGGACAAGTAAAGCTGCCAGCCAACCCCAAAACAGCTTCAAACGTCCGCCCACTCCACGAATTACTGCAGAAAATCCACTCAACCAATTGCTCTCAAATTTTTATACAAGAAACTAGACACCTCAAACTTCAATTTGATATATCATACACTTAATTTGACAAGAAACGAAGCGGGAATAATTTTCCCAAAACCGGTCCAGAACTGCTATAAGTGCAGTGAGCAATTGGGCAGTCTGCACTCTCTGCCTTCTCCAGGCCGGCGTTCAACCCAGAATTCTCTCAAATTTTACCACAAGCTAGAGGACATCTCAGCCTTTAAAATGTAAGGAAACTTACCCAAATGCAAGGCACAAGGCTCCTCCTAAACATACTCCACCATTGGAGCATTTAGAAGCTCCATGAACACAAATCTCCAACTATGATCCGTGGCCTTGAGGAGGAAATGTCTCAAAATATAGCCGGATTCAAGGTTTAAGAACACTACCAATGAGTTTAGAAGATGATTTCCATCAAGTTTCAAGCCAAAGATCACTTGATTTGGTGGAGAAATGACCAAGTTACAAGAAATGGGATTTTTTTCCAAGCTTTGGCTATGGCTGTCAGGCGGGAGAAAAGAGAGGGAAGAGAGAGAAAGTGACTTATAATTGTGACTTTTGAGTCACTTAAACCATAGGTGGGTCCCACATGCGAGTTAACTTTAATCAATCACCTAATTTAAACCACAATTTCATAACCTATGTATTTTTCTCGTTCATGTCATATTTTCGTTTCCTAAATATACTTATAAAAATTTCACGCTTGTCGGTTCAATTATACCGCAGTATTTTTACATCGGTAAAATCACTATTCATCAATTTTTCCCAAATTTTCCTATCAACTCAATTTTTCGTCCTGAGTCCATTTCCGGCATTATTTTTGTCATTTGAGGTCTTCTACACAAATTTTCATTCCTCGGGTTACGTGTTTGGTAAATTACCATTTTGCCCTTGGTACGTATTTTGACCACAATTTCAGGATTTTCGCTAATCCTACCCTTTTAACCCACATCATCATATAAAAATATATATTTAGAAATGTGAGGTGTTATAGTTCCCATAAACCCACTTAGCTAATTTCTCACTTTTATGTTTTCTACCTATCCGAACATGGTTCGGTCTTTAGATTTCTGCAGAAAAACCGCATGGCGCGAACATCTCAAATTTTGATATGTTATTCTACACTTAATTACCTTTCTAGGAAGCTATCACACAATTCATAAAATTCTCGTTTGCTCCGGATATCGCCGTTTGAAGTTGGACAAGTAAATCTGTCAGCCAACCCCAAAACAGCCTTCACTCAATCATGCATTCTGGAAAATGCACTCAACCAATTGCTCTCAAATTCTTATACAACAAACTAGACAACTCAAGATTAAATTTGACATATCATACACCTAATTTGACCAAGAAACGAAGCAGGACTAAATTCCCCAAGTTCGCTCTAGATCAGTCCCATGTGCAGGGACCAACAGGACATTCAGTGTTCTCTTCCTCCTACAGGCCGACGCACAACCCACAAAAATCCCGAATTTTACCACAATATAGAGGACATCACAAGCTTCGCATATGGCACGTCCCAATTGGATCTCTGTGGAGGGAGATATGCTCTCCCGAAGTTCGCCTATATTATGCTAATTTCTAGAAAATTCGCTAGAATTTCCTTTGTTTTTCCAATAATTCCCAAATTCGCAAAATGTTCTATGACCTCAAATTGTACCTAATAATCATTGGGTGGCACACACAAGGACCAGCAATGCCTTGGGGCTCTTACATCCCATCACAGTTTATATCCAATTACTCTTTTTCCATCATTTTACTAATATTTTCAAACTTAACATGTTTCAATCACCATAATTCATTTGCATGCATTCTTTGAATTATACAACATCATTCACATCCTAGAATATGGCTATTGTCCTTTCATCATATTACATACTTTCATATTACATCAAGTCTTCATGTACAAATTACAAATCTTCCAAATGACATATTACACTTTACAAACCATAACCTTCAAATAAAACATAATGAATACACTCCAAAACAAACATGCTAAATCAAGACTAAACTTAGACAAAATATACATCATGAACAAAGTGATACTCATAATCCTAACCATATGCATTGTTCATGACCTAAGTCTAGCCTAGGCCCAAAGGCCAACAAAATGCAAAATAGGCAATCCCCAATCCAAATCATCCTACGAGCTTCTTGCCCGCCGCTCCAACTCCACTACTACCTCCTGAAATAAAGTCCCCGGAGAGGGGTGAGATATACGAATATATCTCGTAACCCAGAGGTTCTGGAGAATACTCCGCCCAATGGTTCACTTCGATGCATATAAATAACATAAGATAACATCCGAAAATGGGATAAAGCATGGGATTTAGTGAAGTAGGGGAAACATAGGGAAATAAAATACGACGAAGTTGGAATGGTCAATGCCAAAATCATGCAACGTCTAGCCTATTGGTTCGGCATATAAGCCTACAGGTTTCAAACCATGGCGTGTTCCCAGAACATCAAACCAAGGCACCCTCCATCCATAGCCACCCGAGACTTCCTAGTGTGCTCCTATCCGGATAACACACCACGACCCCAGGTCAACTAGAACTCCCTCTCAGAGACCTATCTAGTGGAATTCTGTAATGCCCGAAGGCAAAACGTCTACCGGCCAGAAACACGGTACATCCTATGTACCAACACACATACTATATGCATGAACATGTTATCATATATTACTTACATACACTTCCTACCATTACCCTCAACGGACATAGTAGAACACACAAGGGGATCAAGCCCAGTACCAAGAGGTTACCTCTATAATCGTCTCCGACGGCTCCACTGCAATATATTTTCCCAAGCTAGGTACACAACCAGAATGCCTACACAGAGGACATTCCCAATCAACTCCCATTCAACAATTACATGCCAATTCTCAAGCATAAATACATGATTTAAAATACTCACCACAATCCCTTTGGTCCGGGACCAAGGGCAACCAACCGAGCTCACGGTTCGGAGTTCAAATCCACGTACGGCAACCTATAATGACCGTGTATAGATCATCAACACACGGTAAATCTATCAAAATCCAAAAACATCAAAATCTCCTCCCCCCACTAGTGAGGTTCGGCCATCTAAGTGTTAAAACACAAAATATTTTTCTTTATTTTCTTTCTATTTTTATTAGGCATTCTAGGTTACCAAAATACCATTTTAGGTGTCATTTTTCATTTTACACCATTCTAATATCATTTTGCCCATTTATTTCCTTCTAGAGATTTCCATTGTAGTGTCTTCTTCTTCTTTTGGCCGGTTAACCCTCTCAAAACTGAGTTCCGCCATAGGAGCATTATCAAAGCTCAAAAATAACATATTTTTTAGCGATTTTCATCACAAAACAACCCAGAAACAACAAACCAACAAGATTATAATATAATCCATTTAAAATAGTAGATTCTTAAGAGCTTTTGGAAGTTTAAAAAATGATTTTTCAACCTACGGGTCGCGATTTTTTTTTTGACACAAAAATATATGATTTTTGTATTAAAAACAACATAAAACAGTGGGAAAACAACCGTGAAACTAAAAACCCCAAACCAATGTTCGTTTCCCATCAATGAAAGGAGATCAAATTAAAGAAAGATTGAAACTTTAATAATATAAACCCTATATTTCATAACAATACATTCATGAACAAAATTCATTCGCTATAGGAAACGATTTAAAATAGATTTTATATCAATAGATGACTAAAAACTTGTTTTTCAAAAGCCCCGAGATTTCGATGTATCAATTAAAAATAATTTGAGAAATTTTTTAATCTTTCTGTAATAAAACCCAAAAATTAAGATTCAAAATTTTCTTAGAACAATTTCTTTATGGTCGACCTTGTAGCGACAAAGCGGCCAAGTGGAATGCGCGTTGAGCCACATGTGCACACATTCGAGGTGGAATGCGTGTTTGCATTTCGGTAGCAACCGGAGGAGCAAACATGTAGAGGGCCCGGACCAATGCACCCTTTAAGGGGAGAGGAGAGAAGAGAGGGAGGAAGGAGGAGAGAGAGGAGGACCAGGGAAATAATTTCCCAACGGGAGAACCTCAATGTCCTCGAACCTTGCAAGACAAACCGCGCATTCGAGCCCGCTTTTTTGTCCCCTCAGCTATCCGAATTTGAAAATCGGTAACGATTCAACTACGGCGCGTTCAATGCCGGGGTTCTTCCTTTCATGAGAAGGTGGGGGCCCTTGGGAATTCGTGTCGCTAGCAGTGAAGATGTGCCCGCCATTGCAGTGCTTAATGTAGAGAATGAGGAGGAAAGTTAGAGAAAACGTGGTGATCAAGACGTCCATTACTACAGTTGTGCTTGGCTTGACAGGCCCCTTCAGTTTCCTATGATGATCCGGCGCTGGCATAACCTGGGGTGACATGGTGGCACCGTTATCATCTTCAAGTGAAGGACGGTCTTTGCTGGAATCATTGTCAGCCCCTGCAATTAGAATGGGGGTGGTGATGGTGAGGATAATGATAGAGAAGAAGGGTAATGTGAGGTTGAATGGCTTAAAAGAAGGTGCACACCATCCATGCCATGTGCCAAGTGATGCTGGTGCTTGTTGGGGTTAACATTAAAACACAAAACACTAGTGAGAAGAAGGAGGAGGCATACACTACAAAAAAATACATCATTTCTGGAGGTTATTTTGTGGAGGTTAATGAAACCCCCAATAATTATTGTACATTGTGGCGTTTTCATGGAACCCCACTATCTCCTAATATCTTATCACATGTCTTTCCTCTCTCTTTCTCTCTCAAATTTTTTCGCCTGCGTCCACATTCCTTTTTACAAAAATCTTCTCTCTCTCTTTAAAACTTCTTTGCTCACATCCATTCAATCTTTTCTTTCTCTCTAAATCTTTCTTATCCATTTTCTCTCTGTTTAACTATGTCCACCTTCACTCTTTGGTATATCGATCTCTCTGCAACTCGATTTTTGAAATCAATTTGATTTATGATTTGGTTTTGGCCTTGCTCGATCTTTTTTGCGTCTCTTCAGATATTGATTTCAACCTTCATTCTCTTTCTCTCTCTTCTCAATTTGATTTAATTTTTTGACATTGAAGTTAGGGTAAAAGGTGTTGATGTTTTGTTATAGATTGATTCAAAATAGTTAAAAATGGGTGTGTCATTTACGAAGCTATTCAGCCAGTTGTTAATATATGTCATTTGTTGTAGTGTTTAATGTGGAAACGGTGGAATATAAGAACATCAGCTTCACTGCTTGGATGTTGGTGGACAGGATAAGGTATTTATTTTCTACTCGTTTTTTGTTTTTCATGCTATGTATTTTTATCTCTGAATTGAATTTTTTTGTTGAAACGTGGTATCCACATGTTTTTCAATTATGCAGAAAATAGGGAGCTATATGATCGATGTGGATGAAATTATGTACTGATGTTTTCTTTTCCACTCTAATTCATCCTAACACTCCATTTTTTGTTCAATTTTTATCATCTTATACCCTTTAAAGTTTAAGTCCTTGATGGACTTTGCTGCTTTTCAATTATGTACCTCCAATGTTATCTATTCTAGGATGGGTTTGAATTCTCAAAGGGAGCTATATGATCGATGTGGAGGAAATTGGATCTGAGTTTTGAGGTTCCTGCAGGCTGTGGAACAATCCTCTGAGATGGGGGAGACATTATCAAGCAATGTACTATTTCATTATATCAATAAATTACTTTTGTTTGCTTTTTAATAAAAATCCTCATAATTTGTAGTGGAATATATATGATTATTTTCAGGGACTTGGCAATTTAAATTACAAGTTGACAGATTTCACATGTAGGCATTTAACTTTTTTCTTTTCTTTTCTAATTTGTGAGCGCAGACGTAATGATTATAGTTATGGGTTTCCAACAAGAATAGCAATTTATGTAGCTATTATTATTCAAGGATTGGATTTTATGTTGTTTTGAGTCTCCTTACCTGCATGTGCAGGCAGTCTCCATATGTGCAAATGCTTGGACTAATGTCGGTCATTTTGTTCTTATCCTCTTCCCTGCCTCTCTCTATGTAACTTAATTTTGCAATAAAGAAACTAGGATTTCCAATCTCCAAAAGCTTGAACCAATTAATTTTTAGACTTAGTTCTATATCTTGAGTGTGCTAAGTTGAACCTTTTTTTTTTTTGCTCCTGTCAATGTTATAATAGCTTGTAGAGTGTGGATAATCTTTAGTTATAACTAAAGTTATAGAGGTTATTTTCTTCTTTAGAATCTTTCCACACTACAAAAAATGATGATTTGTGGAGGTTATTTAGTGGAGGTCAATAAAACCCCCAAAAAATATATGAATTATGGCATTTTTTATGAACGCCACTTTTCAAAAAAAAAATTAGAATATTTTCATCTACGTACACGCTTTCATTTTTCTCCGTCACTTGACATTTTTATCTCTTGCAGGGAACTAACAACAGAGTTGCTCTCATTGTTCTTCGTGCTCTCATTTAAATCATCGTGGTGAGCTGAGCTTTATCAGCTCTTTTCTTTGTAAGTTAGCTCTTTTCTCAAAAATATATGGTCCCTTATTTTCCCTTCAACTCGGTTTAAGGCCAGCTATTGTTGTTTCATCACCTAAAATTGTCAAAGAGGTTCTGATCGACCTAACTTACTTGGCCAACAGAAATTGTTCTATAATGGGTTAGAGATTGTGTTTTCTCCATACAATGATTGTTGGAGAGAAATAAGAAAAATTTGTGTTGTCCATATCTTTAGCTCAAAGCGTGTCTCATGCTTTTCCTCTATGAGAGAGTTTGAAGTCAAGCAAATGATCAAAAAGATATCAGGGTATGCTTCTTCTTCTGTTGTTACAAACTTGAGTGAGTTACTCATTTCTCTTTCAAGCACTATAATATGTAGGATTGCTTTTGGGAGAAGGTATGTGGATGAAGGAACTGAGACAAAAAGGTTCCATGAGATGTTCAATGAGCTTCAAGCTATGTTAACCGCATTCTTTGTTTCAGATTATATTCCATTTATGGGTTGGATTGATAAAGTCACAGGACTAAATGCACGTCTGGAACGAATTTACAATGAGTTTGATAAATTCTACCAAGTGGTTATTGATGAACACTTGGATCCAAATAGACAGCACGTGGAGGAACATGATATAGTGGATGTTTTACTTCAACTGAAGAAACAGCGTTCCTTTTCAATTGATATTACTTATGATCACATCAAAGGGGTCCTCATGGTACGTGTCTAAATTCAATTTTTTTTTCTTTCTTAAATTATTATATAGATGAAAGAACTTTTCTCTAGTAGTCAATTATTACATAAATGATAATTATTAAAACACTGGAATAATCTACTTTCTAAGCGTTTAGTCGGTATGTAAAGGTAGAGCAATTCTGTGTTTATTTAGTTGGTACAAAGAGCAATACTCTTTATATAAGACACTTTCCATCTCCATTTAAAGGCCTTTTAACCATTTTGATGGAGAATCCAAGAAATTTCACTGGTTTAATCTTTTCTGGCAGACTATTTATCAATATAATATTAATGAAACGCGGATGGGAAAAGTGTGCATTGAAGTTGTGCATCACCTCATGCGTGACTTAAACGCACATAGATATGCATCTTATTCGACGCTAATTTTTATACAGGTTGCACATGAGGTGATATATGACTTAAACGCGCATACTCCTCATACACGTTTAATTCCCATTAGATTGTTAAATAGCTTGCCAATATATATATATATATATATATATATATATATATATATATATATATATATATATGAAATCTCTTACATTTTGCATCACTTGCGAAAAATCCCCAATTAAAGCTTGTTGCTACTATAATTCCACTATATTTTAGTAGCTTGGGAAACAAATCAATCCCATCAAGGAAGGTTAAGACTTCAACTTTGGTTGTTACCTGGTCTTTTTTTTATATATATTTTATTAATAATTACAAAGTGTTGCTTTATGATTTCTTGTTTTCAAGAATATGTAAATAGTTAAAGCATTTATTCTTACCATTTGTTTTACAAAAGGGAATAACATTTATCATTTTAAAGGATGTAGATTTATATCATTTTAGATCCTAACCATTGATTTCCGTCCATCAACGGTTATAATTTATTGGATTAAAATTATTAATTAATTAATAATAAATTTGGCCCACTAAATGTGACCCAATAGATTTATAACCGTTGATGGACGAAAATCAACGGTTAGGATCTAAAATGATATAAGCTTCTATCTTTTAAAAGAATAGATGTTTTTCCCTTTACAAAATATTAAAAATAGGAAACAAAAATGAGAACAAGTGATATTATTATAATTATTCGATTACTAATAAAAACATGTCAACAGAAAATGAGAATAAAATCAAACCAAAATCGTTTTATTATTCTTACAATCTAATTTTCCCAATGGAGCTTTCTATTGGATGCAAACCTATAATGTGCTGCAGCTGATATTGTTACCTTAAAAATACAGTTTATATATTCTCCATCTCTGTAAATTCACATACAAAGTTTCCAATACCCACATTATTGCATCATAGTCTTCAGGATAGTAAATCAATCTGATAATCTGGTAATTTTTTTTAAGTAAGTTATGATTATTATATTATCATTTAAGCTAACTTAGATCTATTTTAATAGATGAAGAAGGAAATGAAAAGAAAATTCAGTTGACAACATCAAGTGTGTTTGAGATGAATGATGGTCAACGCATAATAGTGCCATTTGATACACAAATGCAAGCATATGGGGAAGTCGCAACACTTTTTTCGAAAGTATGTGGACGTATTGCCACTGATTGCAACAATGTTCCTATTAATTATGAAAGATGGGATAAAGTACTTGATCCATACAAGGATGAATGCTATGACAGTTTGAAGGTATATACACCAAATTTGTGTCTAATTTTTGAATTTGCTTAGTTATTAACTTCTACTGTTGAGCATTGACTAATTACTTTACTAACATTAATACTATTTTGTAAAGAATCTATTTCATTTTCAGGCTCCAGAAACAATTGCCAAGCGTTATTGTCTACTTACCTTAGGAAGGAGGTTCAGGAACGGCAAGTCAAAGTTATGGAAATCAGCTAAGCAGTTAAAGCTTCCTAGAGATCAACTAATTGCAAAAGACTCATGAATTTTGTAGCTTTAAGATGGTTTATTTTATGTTTCTTGTTTTGGATAATTGTAAATTTCATACTATTTCTTGTTTACTATCAACTTTATCTTTTTTGAATGTGTACCATTTATAGAGGTATACTCATAGAATCAACTTTATATTCGAATGCAAAAGAGAATTTGGTGCATCTTGGGTTGTACCCCTATTATATATATGACTTGCAAGAAAAAAAGCATAACCTACAGTTCTTATGATCATATCTTTATGTATTTTCCCTGATTGATTGAAAAAAAAATTTATACAATATCGTAACACTCTTATGTAACTAGTGGGTTCTTCTTTTACTTAGTAAAGTGATGTACTCAAGCTGACCCTATAAATATGGGCAATTTACACCAGAAATTGTGGCAAAAATCTAGGAATGCCAAAATTACTAAATAAATTGTGCATTTTACACCCTCTAGGAAGTGAAACATTTTGTGGAGGTTTTTAACCTACAGAAAATCAAACATATTGTGGAGGTTGAAGAATGCTAGAAATTGCAACATTTTGTGGAGGTTTTTAACCTACAGAAAATCAAAAATATTGTGGAGGTTGAAGAATGCCAGAAATTGCAACATTTTGTGAAGGTTTTTAACCTACAGAAAATCAAACATATTGTGGAGGTTGAAGAATGCCATAAATTGCAACATTTCTGGGGATTTAAAACCTTCAAAAAATACTTCAACAAATAGTGTCGTTGCACACAAAACCCCCACAAAATAGGTTGTGGCGCATGTAATACTGGGGTTTGGGGGAACCCCACAAATATATGTTGTGGGGGACAAAGACCTCCACTAGTTGCAAATATAACCTCCACAAATTACATCATTTTTTGTAGTGATAGTTATTATGAACAAATATTTTTAATCATGTGGACGAGGACTCGGAGAGGAAAAAGCTATATCGGGAGAAATCCTCTGGTAGGAATTCGCGAAAAAAATGTACACATACAAAGAGTAAGAGACAAGACAAATAACTACAATGTTCTCTACTTCAATTAATTACAATCCATCGTCTCACCATGCAGGAGCCATTCGTACGTAATAATATAATAAAACACTTACTTTCTATTAAAAAAATAAAAATAAAACACTTCTAATAGTTAATGTGTTTATTATATTTTGAAAAATATGTGAATATATCGTTATTTTTTATATATAAAATTTCTTAAAGTATTAATAATTATTGAATTTTTTATGTTGAATTTTTTATTCTTCAATTTTAATTGTTTGTGCTCTCAAAATTATTATTTTAATTATTTCTATATTGAGATTTTTTTTTCATTTCCAATATCAGTTGTTTATATACTTTTAAATTAAATATATTCAAATCTTTGTATACTAATTTTGTTTTTCTTTAAATTTCAGCTGTTATGCTCATATATTGATCAACTTAAGAAATTTTGGGCTGATCATATATATATATGGTTCATTTGGTCCGTTCATAAACTTTGAATATGGTTTGTGAGGTTGTTGATGGAGTCTCCTTCGAGTTGGGTGCTTTTTTAGGTATTATAGATGAGGCTTAAGTAAGTATTTGAGCTAAAATGATTAATGTATGGAATTAGATATGTACCTACATAATGAACCCATGTATTTATAGTGGATGAAAGACTTGCTTTTAAATATTTATGGTTATGGCCTCTTATTTTGGAAAATATTTTTGATACTAAGTACTCGGTATATTTTTATTAAATATAAAAATAAATATTTATGTTATCTTTATCTTTATTATTATTTTATTTTTATTTTTTTTAGGAAATGGAATATCTATTTCTTGAATACTGAAAATATGCTCCTAATTTTGCTAGGAAATTCCCGAAGTACTCGTGTTGTTTCTATGTTGCTTATTCCCGAAGTACTATTCATTCATAGGTTTAGACGTTTGGTTAGAACTAGTTTCTGTATATCTGCAAAAAAGAAAAGAAAAAAGAACTAGTTTCTGTGTCATCACGATTAATATAAGCCGTGCAGGTCTTGTGAATTCATTGAGGTGCTAACCCTACGGGATACTAATATGGTGCAACCTCCGTATCTGATAGTCTTTCCTTAAAGTGGTTTGGCTTGCTTCATTAAGAGACATGATCTAGTGGGTCATGGATCCATATGGATTTTGCCGTTCATATTTGAGCCTCTGGTATTGATTACAGGTGAAAGTGGGTTGAATTAGGTTAAGTTTTGCCTCGAAAAATCTAAGTCTATATCAAAAAAATTTAATTTGGCCTGGCCCAAGCCTAGTACGAGCCTAACTGTTAGTCTGACGTAACTCATTTATAAAAAACAAATGGTCTGGCCTAGCCCGTTAGCATGTTAATTTTTAACTTACAAGCAGAACAATGAATCAACTTCACAAAATACTCAAATTCTGTTGCTAAACCAAAAATCACAATTTCAACGTCCAAAAAGAATCATAAATCACAACAAAACTCATCACAATCTGCATTCAAGTCACTTTCAAAAGCAAAATGCTTAAGCTAAATAACATATATTTCATGAGATCCAACAAACAAATTCATACTATGTAAATTAAAATAACTACATGAATCCAATAAACACATCATGATGCTTGTAGTAAGTATAACCTCTCACAAAAACCTTTTAATATACTCATATACATAATCTAACATGTTGATGTTGGTTCCTCCTACATAACAAATAAAGTCTGATTTATATTAAATAATAATCGAATATAATTAAGTTATAAATAATTGCAATTGATTAAATTTATATCTTTGTTTTTTTTTTCAAGGAATACTTATTCTATTTTATTTAAAATAAATAATACAATATAGGCCGGCCCGAAGACTTATAGGCCAGGCCTTGTGAAAATGGGTCTACGGTCCATTTATTAAACAAGTTTTTTCAAGGTCCAAGCCCAGTCTATTTTACGAAATATAATAGATCAGATATAGCCTGACGTAGGCCGAGCCGTAGGCCGGCCCGACCAGTTTCACCCCTAGTATTGATCTATAACATATATTATATTAGATTATACTATTCTACTTACATCAAAAGATTATACTATTCTAAAGTGATTTAATCTTCTAATCGCGTCTAATATATATTTAGATGTGATTATGGTTTAACCATTTTTAAAGATAACAATTAGAGGCAATTTTAATATAAATGCCTCTGAACGGTAAATGGGGGCGATTATTTTAACCGCCTCTAGTACATATTTGAAGGCGGTTTCACGTCAACCACCTCAAATCAACCGAACGACCAGAAAAATCGCCTCTATGTGCTAATTGGAGGCAGTTTAAGGGAAACCATCTCAGTTAAATAACATCCAAATACCAGATTTCTTGTAGTATTACTGCTCTTCGTTAAAATTTTAAATTCATTTATTTTAATTAATTAACTATACATATATATATATATATGGTAAAATCATATCTAAAGTTACTGTACGTGCAGCAATAACATGCAATGATGCACGGACACTGACACGGGACACGACACGTCGACACGTAAATTCTAAAAAATGTCATATTTCGACACATTAGGACACGTTTTGATATTAAATAATATTTTTAATATATATAATATAGTTTACATGTAATACATATAACAGTCCATAATAAGTCAAATTGGCAATCAAAAAAATTTCATAACTTAAATATAAAGAAGAATAATAAAACATCATATAACCAATTAGATATTTTTATGATTTTTATTCTTTTGATTTTTGATTCAATCTTTAAAATTTCACTTATTTAGTAAAACGGTGCATATTCTATTCTGGAACCATTTCTTCTTCTTTTTTTCTGTTTTTTGGGTACAAACCGTTTTCTTTTTCTTCAGACCAACCTTCACATGTAAAGTAACAAAATAATAAAATATTAAAAGTTGTTTTCACCAAAAAAAAAAATATTAAAAGTTGAACCCATGTACGCTTAACAATTATTTATCAAGTTTTAACCTTTGTGTGAAAGCATATCCTCCCTCCTGCCTTACCCATTTTCGTAGTTGTATTGTTCATCGCTTCTACTCACATCCTAATCTTCAATGGCAGTTGTACGAAACGGCAAGCAGCTCAACCTCCACTCCACCTCCCAAATCTCTAACCTCCACTCCCATATCCTCGTCTCTGTTTCCCTATCCCTCTTCCCCAAGCCTCCACCGCTGACGCCACCTCATGCTCACCACTACTAGACTTGGTGTACTCACACAACAGATCAGATCCTTACTCATCGTGCTAGCCATCTTCTTATTTGCCAGGCTCTTCGAACACTCCTTCGCCTCTTGCATCCTCACCGCCATACAGTGCTTTGTGTCTACAGTCTTTTTTTTTATAAATTTTTTGAAGATTTTACATTGATACCCTTTGATCGTGTCGGATACGGTCAAAATCATGTGTCGGGATAGTCAATGTGTCCCAAAATATTGACCGCGTGTCAGTGTCCGACACGTTCATTTAAAAAAAAATAACGTATCTGTTCTTTGTAGATAACATGTGTATGGTTATGATTCCCCACGTTAAATGATTTAACCTATGGGAAAAATATCTATCCTTTTAAAGGATGTAACCTTATATCATTTTAGATCCTAACCGTTGATTTTCATCCATCAACGGTTATCATCTATTGGGTCAAACTTAATGAGCCAAATTTATTATTAATTAATTAATAATTTTGATCCAATAAATTATAACCGTTGATGGACGGAAATCAACGGTTAGGATCTAAAATGGTATAAACTTATATCCTTTAAAATGACAGATGTTATTCCCTTTAACCTATATATATGAAAAAAATATCAGTACTATACGTAAAGCGGCTGAAAAAAATCAAACTATATATATATATATATATATATATATATCTTTTAAATTTAAACTTCTTTTTAGAATTTTTTCCTTTAAAATTATGTTTTCGAAAATTTATGTAAATCTATAGCATCTGTACAATAAATAGTCTATTTACTAATGATAATTCAAATATATATAATATAATCTGAGTTATATTATTGTCGTGTTGTTACCTTAGATATTTTAACCACCAACATAAATAGCTTTGAATTATTATACTTTGAGAATTTTTTATTGTTTATTATCATTATTTTGATTTTACGTGTTGGGTGATTATAATAATTAAATATTTTTAACGGGAAAACGTTTATCCTTTTAAATGATTTAACTTTGTATTATTTTAAATGAAACAATGTCATGTTTGTGTATAATTGGTGATTTTTTATATTCTATCTCCTCAACTTTCTCTCTCTTCCTAATTTTATGGAAGAAAGAGAATATAAAAATTATCAATTGTACACCAAAACGACGTCGTTTTATTTAAAATGACACAAAGTTATTATTATTTTTTTTGTAAACAAGAGGGCCTAGGGCCCATACACATAACAAACAGCCAAAGAAAAACAGAAAAGAAAGGCAAAACACAAAACAAGAAAATCTACTTTTACCCTATCAAGAATAGACAACGACACGATCTCTTCCAACAACAGCTAGGTCCGCCAGATAAATTAAGTAAATACCACCACGAGGCTCTTGAAGGATAATTTCATCCCCTAGGTCCCTATAATCTAGAATGGAATTGGCTAATCAATCCGCACACATGTTCCCTTCTCTATACGTGTGATGCAAACGAACATCCCAAGTCTTGTTAACCATGTCCGTATATTAGAGACAAGATGAAACTCATGAATTGTTGCAAGTACAGTAACTTTAGATATGACTTTATATAAAAATTTAATTAATAAGTTGAAAAAAATGCGCGAATTGAATTGCTACTATTGTCATAGTATTTTAATATCAATTTGATTGTAGTGCAACCAAACATGAATACTTTAATATCATGCTTTCGACAAAGAATATAATAATAATAACACTATTCAAAAAGTTGAAAAATAATAAAAATTGATTTAAATTAAAATAGACTTTAGCTCGATTCAATAAAACATTAAACTCATTTATTTTAAAAATTCGGCTTAACTTTTATATTCACATGTTTCTTGACCTTTAACTTAATGAGCCAATATTAAATTTTATATTCATTAAATAATTTAAGCTCAATGAGTTGTACTCAGATCTGTAACTTAATATCTATATTTCTAACGTATATTCAATTGAAAAAAGAATTTTGCCAATCCAAAAACCCTTAAACTATAAAATTAACATGATAAAAAAAACCTTATAGAATTATAGAAGTAATCCCTACTACCAACCAACCAATGACCCTATTCACATGTTGGCAAAGTAAAACCCATAAGTTAATCGAAATTATATATTTAGGCAACAGAAGTCATCCCATTGAATTCTGTCAGGATTTCATCACTTTAGCCTTGTAGAGCCATAGCCCGCCTCTTCTTTGAAACTGGTTCCTAAAAAATATCAGTTCCAATATATTCAATCATCTCAAGACCATCATGTGTGACATTGTCATCTGTTGTTTCAGAAACTTGATGCAATTATATTGTTGGAGTTTGTTGAAATAATGAGTGTGGAACTCTGTTATTGTTGCCAACCCACATCGCATTTGAGTGCTGATAAATTTCCATGAGAGAGTAAATTGGTATACTGATTGCAGAAGAATCGGTAATATCTGATAAATACTCAAGGTTTTCTATGGATGTACACTTTTTTTCACCTCGCTCATCTTCATAGGTTGATTTTTCTTCATTTCTAATTTGGCAATTTTCAATAACTCATATGTCATCCAAATCATCTGATGCACAACCAGATGTATCAAGAGATAACTCAGCCTTGTCATGCTCTGCTTGTATAGATATTTTTTCTCTATGAACATGATAAGTCTCTGTTCCACAACCGCCTGGTAAGTATGGCAATGAACATGATTGCGGTGTAATTCCAGCCACCTGCTGGAAGTTAGGATCTGTAGTTGTATACATAAGTCGTTCACTGAGACCTGTATGTTCCTGTGAAAATACAAAAAGAGCAAGGAAATTAGTAATGTCACCATGCATTTTGACTAGATGATGACGGTGATGATGATCTGAGAAGCAAAACATTTCTTAAAAATTTATGTCCTTAACACATTTCACAAGAGTGAAACATACATAACTCGAAGAACTTGAGTAAAATGAGGTAAAACTGTAAAAGAAATTTTCAGATTTTTAGCATTATCATAATAACAGACTGAAAATTTGTGTTAAGTGTGATGGGTAGACGCAAAGCCATCCCCATGTAAAGTCTTTACACTTTAAGAGTGAGATAATCTCCTATTGTACCCTCTTCCTCCAGCTGATATGTGGCTACACCATTAAAAAACACTCCTACTTTTTGCTGTTTTATTCCCAATAATAATTTCTTAGTTTTACTGCTTATTCCCCATTAATATCCTATTTTTTTAATGGGAGAGTTTTCAAATTTCAAATGAGATTGTTGTGTTATACCTAAACTAAGTTATTACAACAATTTACACCAACTACTTATACATACATTAAAATTTAAATATAAAACCATGCAAGGACAACTATAAAATATCTGAAATCATTGAAGCATTGAGTGAAACGAAAACTACGAGAACATGAGAGATCCTAATGATCATCTATGTTATGGAAAATTTCATGTAGGAGTTTAGTGCAAGTATCGACTTCAAGAATAAAAAAAGCGTACTGAAGCGTGAGGGGATGAAGAAACACGATATATCCCATAAAACGTGTAGAAAGAGGGTGCCACATGGCCCGAGGGAGAAATTAAAAAAACTTTAAAAAATGACATGCAAATCCAAACAAAGAAATGAGTAGAGTAGGTACCTCTATTGAAAATATTGAACCATTGAGACAATGATCAGATGACCCCCGGTCAAAAGATTCGCAATTTCCGAGCAAAGTTCCAGCTGTAGCATCTGGCTCAAAAAACTCCTTAAGAACCATGCCTGAAGTGTTAAAAGATTGAGGATCCAAAGATGATGATGCAGACAATGGAGTGACTTCTATTCCCTGGCCAGAATGAGAAGTTGATGACTCCCCATTGGTTTCAGGACATTGAACGCCAGTTCTATTCTCATTATTTTGTGAGTAGTGGTGGTCATCACTGTAGTCAGAGGAAAAGACTTCATGTGCATTGTGATTTTCCACGAAGTCAAAGATTAACCACTGGATAACAGTTCGCTTGAGGAAAGGCTCCGCAGGTTGAAACCAGTCCAAATTGAGCTAGAAAGTTTCTAGTTAGGTTAGGTTATATCCATATAAGAAACCATATGAATCAATATGGAAGTAACTAGCTATTCTTGAAATGTCGTGAGGAAATATATTGACAAAGTGAGGAACAAAAAAAAAATGGGGGTGATGTAATACTTAAAATTGGAGTGATCAAAAGCTCAACATATTTTTTATTTTATTTTTTTTAAAAAAAAGAAAATTTGAAAGAAAACAAAACTGAGAAAATGACTTACAAAGTTGGAGAATTTGGTTAGTTTGAATGGATTGAGATTAAGAGGAGCTTCAGCCAGGAAGAGCTCTAGATAGTAAAGTAGAAAAAGGCCGCAATCATACGGGGTTTCTTGCTGTGGCAACTGTCAAGGAATGAGTATTTAGTCACAAAACATTAGTAAAAAAATAAAAACATCTAGAACAACTGAGAAATAAATTCAATAAGCACGGCCTTCTGCATTTTCCTTTATTCTTTTTCCAAATTAAAAACACACAAAAATACGGGGGGAAATTATCAAACATTAGGATTTTTCTTTAGAGGTGTAACATATAAATGATAAATGATATGTACTTCTCCTTTTCTCAATTCCAGAATATAATATCTGCATTTTATAAGAATGATTAGACCCTTTAACAGTGGGCAAAGAGACTCTTGAGTTCATCAATAGCTATGTAAGAGATTTTTGAGAAAGAATTAGCCCGTTTTGAAGTAGTTTTCCTAAACAATGTATAATCAATTTTCCAGCAGAAAAAATTGAAATTTACATAGTTTAACAGTAAGGAATCTTTAAAGAAAAATGCTTATCTCAGT
The DNA here is from genome assembly GCA_032173675.1 of Gastrolobium villosum. Classification (NCBI taxonomy): domain Eukaryota; kingdom Viridiplantae; phylum Streptophyta; class Magnoliopsida; order Fabales; family Fabaceae; genus Gastrolobium; species Gastrolobium villosum. The sequence continues at coordinate 39,550 of JAVKPL010014246.1, read as the reverse complement.
GGTTTTAATTGGAAATGGAAAGCTATCAACATGTTAGTAGGTAATACCGCAACTGAGAGAAAACGCATATTCAAGAATCTTGATGAAAGGTCTTCACATGTATCCTTCTGCCTCTCTCTCCATTCTTCACACAAATAACTGTCAATTGCAGATGATGAGTCTATGTATAACTCGTTACGTTAACTTTTTAAAGTGAGAATACAAACAAGTCTAAGGAATAGGAAAGAAATAGTTGATAGAAATGAACACAGATAATATTATAGAAATTAATGTAGCAACTGAAGAAAGGTAATAGAAAACATAGAGACAAAGAGAGAGCTACAAAAGAAACCGAAAATGCTAATACATAGACTACGAAGCAACCATAAGCACATAAATTTTTCAAATTTTTTTTTATTTATCACTCATAATCACATAACCGATCATGATTTTTTTTTCTAAATTACTTTATTTATTAAAAAAATAATTCATTACGGGAAGAAGGGAGCAAATTCAGAGTTCAAGCTCAATTTAAATGAGAAAACAAAAGAGCCACAATCATATAGTGCTTCAAATCATAAGATTTAATGTGATGCTCAACAAAAATATGGATTTTCTAATTACTAGGTTCAAAGTCCTAAATTATGAAATTCACTAGTATATTTATGTACAAATAACCTAGAAGCACATTCACTTGAAGATGATTTTACAATTCATTAAAAGCAAGATCAACAATTTGAGCCCTGTTTCTCATATTTAAATACGTATAATTTGTACAAAAAAGTTGGAGCGTAACTAAGATAAATTTAAAAAGAAGGTTAACAGGAGGTGAATTGTTACTTATAGCCGAGTTTGGGCATGGATTAGAAGAAAAATTGACATTTATAAAGAGGAAGAGCTAATCTAGGCATGGATCAGGAGGAGAATTGACATTTTTAAATATGAAAAGTTAGCTCATGATGTAGTGGTTTTCAAATCATTCATTTGCTTGTTTGTGCTTTACCGCAGGCAGTAAATCAGGCATCGTAAATGCACAGAGAAGTTGCATCCCCATGCTCCAACTTGCACATGCATATATATATATATATATATATATATATATATATATATATATATATATATATAACACCACAGGATCTTTTTATGAAAAAAAGCGTTTAAACCAGTATACATATTTACTTCTTTTTGGACCAACAACGGCAAGGGGAGGAATGGAAATGTGTAGTTGAGAAGCTCAAAAATACCTTTGCACAAGGTTTTCCAGACCACTATGACATCATTTGATAGAATCCATATGCAATATACAGGGTACCCTAGGTGACTTGTCCAGCTCTTCATCTGGAATATGAATCGTAACATTATCTCTGAGAATACAGATGTTTACAATAAAGGAATTAAAGACTGCCATTAAAACTCACCATTAAAACTGACCATTTCGCCAGGATGACAAATGACTATTAAACTCCAGTGAAGACTGCCATTACAGCCAAAAATTAATACTGATCGGAACCCCAATATAGATGCAAATAATACAAAGAAGTAAAAGTTTGATAGACTCTTACTTTAAGTTCACAGGTATGAAGATACAATCATTTTCAAATAAATTTATTTTTCTTGTCCATCTACGAACACGTAGAAATGCTGCTTTACCGTCAGAAGCACTGGATGGATTTTTGTCCATATCAGCCAGCTTTTGGAAAAAAAACTATTAAAAAATGGAATCTAGGCTTTTCCTCCTCTTGTATCTTGTTCTTCAGATATCTGCAAAAATTATTCTTTTTGAAATTGTTATACCCATCTTTTATGTGGAATGATGTGAACCAGAATCCAGAATTTTCTTCATTTAATATTTTCTACTTGTTTAAAGTTATCCTGGAATATACACAACATGTTTTCCTGTTCCCTAGCCCATAAGTTCTTACATATATGGTTATCTATTTTCATCTCTAAAATGCATTTAAAAATAGGCTTTAATATTTCTAAAGTGAATGTAGATAAGTTATCTACATTCGCTCCCGAAACGACGTAGTTTTGGATTGAAAAATTAAAAAATTATAATGAAAAAGACTATTATAACTCTGAAATAAATTATAATTACAAAAATACATTGATTCCACCTCAAAACGACGTCGTTTTGGGCTCACTATAGATAAGTTATCTACATTGATTGTAGAAAAATCGAACCCTTAAAAATATCATATGAATGCATCTAGGTTTAACAAAGCATATGATATTTTACCCAAAAATAAGGGAAAAGATAACGGAAGCTCTGTGGTTCACAAATAACAATCAAAGAGCTAGACTCGACCACGGAGCTCAAAAAAACAAGTGAATTTTTTTTACAAAATATTCTTAAGCAAGTGATTAATAAAAATTTAAACTACGCGACATTCTGTAGGATTCCCGGGAAACTGAATTTTTCTAAATTTTAAATTTTCAAATATTATCGTAAACTGAATATTTTCATCATATTTTTGAAAATTGAGATTCCCGGACAAAAAGAAAAAAAATTCTCCTGCACCAAACGCCCAATGTAACATTCCAAAAGGAAAACATACATGTACGAACTTACTGGATGTAAAAGTCAATAATCGTGTCATTGATGAATGTGTTTGGCTGTAATAGATCAAAATCTCTCTTACTTAGGGAAACAACATCTGGATCTCCTTTTGGATAGACAACTTCATCAAAAGGCTCCTGAAAACTGCTTCAGATATAAAATGTCAGACTTAGGCACTATACAGTATTTGGAATACCCTCTCTCCCAACACCTCCCCCCAACCCCGCTTTAGAAGAAACAAGAAGACAATAACATGCAAGGAAGAATGAAACGGTATTGAATAGGTATAAAAAAATATCAAGAGATTTTACACCTACTCTAAATAAGTGACAAACAATTAAAACGGATGAGTATTCGAGGATTTATGGATAAAATTTCACCCAAATTGATAACAATAGATACCACACATTTTTCTAATGTAATGTATTGGAAACATGAAATACGATCAAAACGGAACCGTGGACTCCAACACACATTTCCAACAAATAGGCCATTAAGGATATTTACAAAATCCTAATTAAGCCAAACATCTCAACACAATGCATTAAACATGATGAACTATAAGATTAATAGACATCACATACCATGCAAAGGCAAAATAAATAGGAAATCGAAAAGCACCAAAGCAGATAATAGAATCAAAGCCTTTGCTGTTGTATCAACATATCTATGTACAATTGTTAGAAAAATAAAGAAATAAACAATTTTTACTTATTTTGGGAAGTTGCATCTTGTTCCAAGTGAAAAAATTTCATCGCCTTCCACGTCCAAATCCCTACGCGGAGACATGTTCGTCATCGTCCCAAGGGTTTAGTTTCCCTATTCGGCAGAGCTGAATGGCAGACACTGTGACTCAGGCACGCAAGAAACAATTTTTTTTTCTTCGAAAATACAATGGGTTAAGAAGGGGGTGTATTTGGTCAGTATTTCAAAAGATTTTAATGGATTATTTTTGGACAAAAAATCAATTGGTATTCAATTAGGATTTTAATGGATTGAAAAAAAAAATCATGTGATTTTTTATTAGGATTTTAAAAGATTGGTTGGCAGTTTTTCTCATCCAACTTCAAACAGCAATAACCGGAGCAAACGAGCTCGGAACCAAGCATGTGTTAGCTTTCTGGAAAGGTAATTAAGTAATAAAAAAAGATATCAAGGTATGAGGGATTGAATTTTTACTGTGCATCCGCAGTAATTTAGAGACCGAACCCTGTTTGGATGTGTAGAAAATGCAAAAGTGTGAAATTGGCTAAGTGGGTTTATGGGAACCCTTTAGTGTCTTATTATAACTAAAGTAAACTATTAATAGAGTATAGATAAGTATTCCGCAAGAGTTTACAGTTACGGTCACAACTTTTAATTATTACACTTTTTATGTTTTCAACTGCTCGCGTAATAATCGGAAAAAGTTTATTCGCATTTTTATAAATGAATTCTTGTGATTGTAACTGCACTTAATATCGTAATTAATGTTAACAATACTGGTGTACAACGGGCTGTTATACGTTGGTATTCAATGAAGATTTTAAACAATGGAAAAACAATCTTGTGGTATTCGAAAATCTAATGATTTTAATGGATTTTCTTTTCGTATGGATTTCATTAGACTTTTTAGCAACAAATATAAAATAGGATATTTCTCTAACAATCTCACCCTAACCCTAACCCCCTAGGATTTCTTGAGATTTCTTTATTGCAGTATTTTTTTCTTCAATAAACAAAACATTAAATTATAAATAAATATCTCCAATTAAAATAAAATTCTAAAATATTTTATATAGGTCATCACTCCATCTTTATCTCTGACTAAAATACCACCGTGATGATAAACAATCGCTATGTATTCAGACATCTGTCAAAACCAACAAACCAAACCAATCATTAAACCAACGGCCACAGACTTTGAAAGGGTTAAACAATACAAAACAATAAAAAAGCAACATTTTTTATGGATGCTGACTTTTTTTCCAACTATTACCATGGGGTTTTTAAATGTTACTGGGTCAACCATGACACTTTTTCTAAAATAGGGACCACACCACCCGGTTGTTACTTTCTTTAACACAAAACCCTAAATGGAAACATGGACCACAATATCCACTTCATGCAGAAAAAACAAGCATTAAACAAAGAGGAACAACATGGGGACCACAAGCAAAAGGATGACAAAGAACAATATAAAAATGTTTCAACATATAAATACTCTTACCTTTTTGTACGGTTGGCTCAGCCTCACAAAAAACCCAACTTCTCTTTGTCTTCCACTGGTTCCCTTTGAGTGTTGAAGAAGTTCGTAGTATTCTGCACCGCCTTGTTCCCAGCTTTTACTCCACAATCCTCTTCCTTCTCAACAATGGAGCGTCTAAGTTAGAAGAGAGGAAAAAGGTAAAGTGTACAACGGTTAGGTGAGGGGCAATTTTGGGTTTAACAAAAATTATTGGTCTGTCCAACGTGGATGGGTATCTCAAAACGACGTCATCCTTCATATCCATGTGGCCTTCAGCATGTCACTTAACGTGACACATCATCACAATCATTCACACCGTCACTTTTGGATTGACAGAAGGACTAACATGGGTCCTGTTTCACATTATTGGGGACTATCTAACGAGTTTATTTTTGTGAGGGACTAATTTGGCCACCGCATTTTTTGTCAGGGACCAATTTGGGTCTTTACTCTAACTTATAGCTGAAGGCGTGAGGTGAGGAATAAATTTTTGGTGCTACTGTTGCATCTAGATTCAATATCACATCAGAGGAGAGAGAGAAATTTGGCAGAAAAAAGAAAATTTTGGCTAACATGTGATATTTTTATTGGTGGGATGCATTGAATCTTTGGTACAACAATAATATCAAAGATTTATTCGTAATGTGAGACATATATAATGGGTGAATATGTGCGATCGAAGTTCCAGTAAAACGTCACCCTTATTTGCAAGTTGCAATTTGGTCACGCGACTGACACACATTCATTTATATACAAATCACACACCTCCCTCGTGCATGGAAATATTTTATATGGTCCACGATCATTGAATCTTTTGGTGCTCCCTCTCACAATACCGATTTTTTCTCCCTTTTTATCCCTGTTATTTTCCCTCTTTTCCAATTTTGCATTCCTATTTACACCAAGGGACCACCTAAAAAATGGTTGTCTCGATGCACAATAAATGCTCTTCACGTACATGACTTGAACACACGCCTACAATATTTTGATAAAATATTTAAATTTTAAATCAATTACATAAAAATTTCAATTTTACATCACTAGGCCTTAATTTTTTTAGATACTTTTGCAAACTTGAAAGTGAATTAGTTCACCTAATTAAATTTTAAAACCTTAATTCAGAACTCACCCCGATTGAATTAGTCGCGAAGTGATGAACGGATAAAATATTTTTAAAAAAAAAAGTGAACTAATTCACCTAATTAAACTTTGGGTTCATTTTTTTATAGTTAATGTAGATAAATTATCTATATTAAGTCTAAAATAATGTCATTTTGAGACAGAAATCAACATATTTTTATGGGAAAAGTATCTCTCCAGTTACCGGAGATAACTTTATCTTCAATGAGCTCAAAACGACATCGTTTTGAGTTATAAAATTAAAAAATCATAATAATAAAGACTAATATAACCCTGTAATATATTAGAATTATAAAAATACTTTGATTTCTGTTCCTAAACGATGTCGTTTTGGGTTCACCGGAGATAATTTATCTTCAGTGACTTAAAAGATCTTTACCCTATTTTTATAATTATAATTTATTTTAGGATTATAATAATTATTCTTATCCTAATTTTTTTAATATTTCGATACAAAATAATATCATTTTAAGAGTAAATATAAATAATTTATCTATATTATCCGTAAAAACATTAAAAACTTTATTCAAAATACTAGGTGTCGGGGTGAAATATATAAATATGTAAAAGTGGTTAAAAGAAAAATGAAAAAATGGAAAAGCCAGAAAGGTTTACCAAAAATGCCGAACTCAGATATAAATTATAGAGAGAAGAGAATGAACCAAAAAAAAAAAAAAAATATTCTTACTACCAAATTTTTCCACTACCAACTTACTACCTATCTAGTCACCATTGGATCAACATTTTCTCTCTCTTCATAAGTTTTTTAGCATTCTCTTTCTTTGATCCAATGATGATTAGATTGGTAGTAAGTTAGTAATGAAAAATTTTGGTAGTCAAAATATCCTCTCTAAAAAAATGTAAAAGTGTGGGTAAGATCTCATTATGCCAGAGTAAAATGATAGTAAGTTATGTTATGTTATTTAAAAAGACAATATTTTTCTCATTAACTAATTAATGATACCAAAAAAAACAATGAGTAAAATACAAGCTAGATTTAATTAACAGTAAGATATAAGAATAGAGATGAGGACAGATAGCGAGAGAAGCTGCGTAGTGAGTAGAGTAGTATAAATGATCAAAGTCTCCCTTCAGAGTCTGGTGCCGATCACTTTCTCACTCTGCTCTTTCTCTTTCTCACCCAACCCACGCTCCTTTCTTCGCTTCTCTGTCCGTGCTACTTCTTCTCGGTTTGTTCTCTTTATCTTTCTTTAAAGTAAGTGGTAACTGAGAATCGATCTATGCCCAGAAATGGATTTTCGTGTTTTGAGGTTGCCCTTTATGATTTTGCTATTTTGTTGCCTTCAAAATTTGATTTTGATGCTATGTAGAGGTTAAAGTTGATGTTCACATGTGCAAGTTAATGCCTTCTAATGCTTCCCACTTTCAAACTGGATATATGTTTTTTTTTTTTTTCTTTTTTTTAAGTGGGCACTAAGTTTGATTTAGTTAAAACTTGACATTTGTAGTCTGTTGAAGTTGGTAAGCTGTTAAATTTTTTTTTTAACCTTTTGGTCTGTATCTCCCTCTCGCTAGAATTGTATGACCAATAAGCCCAAATTTATGTTTGTTCAGTATGTGTTTTAGTTTGGGTTTATTGAGAATTCTAGTAGTTCTTGTTTTTTATGTTAAATGTCTTTTTTTTGTAAGATGGAAAAAAGATGTTGGGTGGCTGATTTCTACTTTTCTTTCTCTGAATATGTTTCCCTCGGAATTAAATTTGAACTTAAATGCTCTTTTAACTAATAGGAAGGAGTGATTGATGAAGCTGCGAGACTAAGTACTGAACCATGGTTGTAGATTGCCTTAGATGTATATGTTGAGATATATAGTCCCACATTGGTTGGATGAACAACTAATATGTGAAGTTTATAAGGCCTTGGGCACTCCCACCCTTTGAGCTAGCTTTTGGGGTGGTGACCTCAAGGTTCTTTACATGGTATCAGAGCCTCACCGTCCCCCACTTTCTCTTGTGGAGTTTATAAGGCCTTGGGCACTCCCACCCTTTGAGCTAGCTTTTGGGGTGGTGACCTCAAGGTTCTTTACATGGTATCAGAGTCTCACCGTCCCCCACTTTCTCTTGTGGAGTTTATAAGGCCTTGGGCACTCCCACCCTTTGAGCTAGCTTTTGGGGTGGTGACCTCAAGGTTCTTTACATGGTATCAGAGCCTCACCGTCCCCCACTTTCTCTTGTGGAGTTTATAAGGCCTTGGGCACTCCCACCCTTTGAGCTAGCTTTTGGGGTGGTGACCTCAAGGTTCTTTACATGGTATCAGAGTCTCATCGTCCCCCACTTTCTCTTGTGGAGTTTATAAGGCCTTGGGCACTCCCACCCTTTGAGCTAGCTTTTGGGGTGGTGACCTCAAGGTTCTTTACATGGTATCAGAGCCTCACCGTCCCCCACTTTCTCTTGTGGAGTTTATAAGGCCTTGGGCACTCTCACCCTTTGAGCTAGCTTTTGGGGTGGTGTCTATAGCGGATGCTACAGAAGAAGAAGATTGCAGAAAGGATAAGAGGAGGAGAAGAGGGAATTGAGAGAGAAAGAGTCAAGGGAGAGATGAGAATTTCCAATAATTTTCTGATATCATTTCTTAACACCACACCTACTTATAACCATGAAGGATGGATGTTACAAAAGAAAACACTATTACAATTAACGTTACAAAAGAAAACACTATTACAATTAACGTTACAATTACCATTACAACGGTTACATTCCATTACCATTATATTATATTTCATCTGTTACATTACCGTTATATTATATTCCATCCGTTACATTCCACCGCCCTTCAAACCAACCTCGTCCTCGAGGTTGAGTTATAACAATACCAGGGTCAAAGAAAACAATACTAGGTTTTTGACCAGGTGCCTTCTTAAATGAGAGTAAAAGCTCCTTGATCATACCACCATAAACTACTCCATGTTGTGGATCTTTCCAACATTTGAAAAGATCTTCAATGAGTTCTTCACTATGAGGCTGAGCATAAACCAACCCTGCATACTTTGTTACTTCCGGCCAGTCCTGGGATGCTACAACAGCAACAATTGATGGGCAAGAATCCTCTCCAGATTCTGGATGAGTTACATCTTTTCCCAAAATTGGAGCAACAAATTCAATTACAGGTAGTGGTTCAATGAATGCCATTGATGACATATCAATGTTAAGTGACAATCTCATCTGAGTAGGTCGTATACTCTGGTAGAAACCATGCCATGATTGAAGGGCACCACCTTCTGTAGTTGTAGGGGCTTCGGGTTTCCTTAATCGTTGACGCCACACAAGATATCCACGAAATACCCTTTGAATCCTAGTAGCAGCTATATCTTCCAGATCAACGTGCATATTATCGATATCAGCCCTAATCTTTGTGAGATCAGCTCGCAGCTCAGCTCGAACCCTTGCGAAATCAGATTGCATCTTGGCTCTAGCCCTTGCGAAGTCAGCACGTGATTCTGTAAGGGACTGGTCGATTGCATGAAGTATTACAGTAATATCATCCCAACATGATGGAATGGTAGGTGAGATTGGGGATCAGTGATCTGTTGTGGAAGAGGATGAATGTTACTTCTAGCTATGGAGGAAGAGTAGATCGATGAAAGCACCATTGTAGCGGATGCTACAAAAGAAGAAGATTGCAGAAAGGATAAGAGGAGGAGAAGAGGGAATTGAGAGAGAAAGAGTCAAGGGAGAGATGAGAATTTCCAATAATTTTCTGATATCATTTCTTAACACCACACACCTACTTATAACCATGAAGGATTACACTATTACAATTAACGTTACAAAAGAAAACACTATTACAATTAACGTTACAATTACCATTACAACGGTTACATTCCATTACCGTTATATTATATTTCATCCGTTACATTACCGTTATATTATATTACATCCGTTACGGTGTCCCCAAGGTTCTTTATAGTATAGAACTTGTATTTAAGACAATGGCAAGATTTAAGTAATAAATACTATATAATAAATGAAAAGTACAAAGGCTCAAATGCTTAATATCTATTTATTTATATTTTATAGTGAACATTCTGATCTTTATTCAAATTGTACAATTGAAAGCATACCTGTGATCTGGAAAAGGTAAAATAATTAGTTCAATTTATTCATAGACGGTGAAGTATTGGGACTTGGACTGACTGATATGCTACAATGTTATCAATGAACTTTTTGACATTTGGGTAAGGTGTTGATTTCAATGTCAGGTTCATCCACGGTTATGGGGGAAATGAACAAACAATCTCATGGATGGTCTTCTAGCTTCAGATTTTATTTTTGGAGGTTTTATTTAAAAAAGGGTTTCATTATTGGAGGTTAACGTAATAGTTTGCTCACTTTGTCTCTCACAGTTAGTTGTCTGTTCACACTCATTAAAAGAAATCCATATGGAAAGCCATATTCAACCCATTTATGATTCATTCAATCATTCCTCTTAATTTATAACTCTGTATTTGATGAACAAAGTTACAAATGTCTATAGTATCCCCTTCACACCACTACTTAGAATTTGAAAGGCTGAATTAGATAGTCAATATTTCTTGAGGTCCTTGGATTTTATGTTTCCTGTTGTTGAAGACATTGTTAGATTTCGGTTCTTACACACACACACACACACACACTCACTCACACACACACACACACTATATATTATATATAAATAAAACTGCTACATTGTGTTTATGATATGTTCTTTACCAATTTCTTAATGAAACTTATGTTTAAAGGATTTATTTGGCTGTGTTGAATCCACAGATTTCTTTTACTATCAATGCTGTCTTTTTGTTGGTTTTGTCATCATTTGAAGAGAATTGGATTTGTATGAAATATTTTTAAACTTATTTGAATTGGTTATATGAGGTATTCAAATTGGGTATTTGCAATAACAGATCGATGGCATCCCATATTGTTGGTTATCCTCGCATGGGACCCAAGAGAGAGCTTAAGTTTGCCTTGGAATCCTTTTGGGATGGAAAGAGTAGTGCTGAGGAGCTGCAGAAGATTGCTGCAGACCTTAGGTTAGCCATCTGGAAGCAAATGGCTGAAGCTGGAATCAAGTATATTCCGAGCAACACCTTCTCATACTATGATCAAGTATTGGACACAACAGCAATGCTCGGGGCAGTTCCTGCTAGATATAATTGGAATGGTGGGGAGATTGGATTTGATATTTATTTCTCCATGGCAAGAGGAAATGCATCTGTACCAGCTATGGAAATGACCAAGTGGTTTGACACCAACTAGTAAGTAAATCGCCCTTCCCCCCAAAATGTTAAAAATAGTATGGGGTGATAGGTGGTAATTATTTGCACTTATGCATTTTTTTTGGTGAAAGTATTTCTTAATTTTTTGAGTTTACACAATTTGATTAAATAAAATTGAACGAAGTATAGGTTAGTGTATGAATGGATATTTTGACTTTTGATGCATAACTATACAAAGTATAGTAGGAATTCGAAATAACTGCAGGAATATATATTTTATATACATTCATTTCTTATATTTGATTTGAATATATAAATGCAAATTGAATTTGGCAATTTGACTTGATATTTCTCATAGTTGTAACAAAATTAGAATCTCTTATGGTACAGCCATTACATTGTTCCTGAATTGGGTCCTGATGTTAAGTTCTCCTATGCATCACACAAGGCAGTGGAAGAATACAATGAGGCTAAACTTGTAAGTTTAAAGATTTCTTGAGCATAACTATCTTACATTTGATCTGAAAATTTCATTGATGAACTACTGAAGACTCTGGTCTGGGAAGAATGTTAATTACAAAAGAGAATAAGAAATTATTTCAAATCATTTACTTCATTCATGATGTTTATAAGATGCTTCTGCATTCTTCTGTACAGCTGGGAATTAATACTGTACCTGTGCTTGTGGGACCTGTATCCTACTTGTTGCTGTCAAAACCAGCAAAGGGTGTCGAGAAGTCATTTTCCCTTCTTTCCCTAATTGACAAGATCCTTCCTGTCTACAAGTATGGCCTTAATGTACAGATATGTTCTTGAATCATATATTAAAGTTGCTTTACTCGTACTTTGTAATTTTTCGTAGGGAGGTTGTGGCTGAACTGAAAGCTGCTGGTGCCACTTGGATCCAATTTGATGAACCTACCCTTGTCAAGGATCTTGATGCTCACCAGTTACAAGCATTTACTTATGCCTATTCAGAGCTAGAATCAACATTATCTGGTTTGAATGTTCTGATAGAGACATACTTTGCTGATGTCCCCTCTGAAGCATACAAAACACTCACCTCTTTAAGGGCTGCTACTGCATACGGGTTTGACCTTGTTCGTGGAACAAAGACCATTGATTTGATCAAGCAAGGATTTCCATCGGGAAAATTCCTTTTTGCTGGGGTTGTTGATGGAAGAAATATTTGGGCCAATAATCTTGCATCTTCTCTGAATGCCTTGCAGGCACTTGGGGACATTGTTGGCAAGGGTACTTATTATTATTATTATTTTTTGTTGTTGCTTTATATTCAGCACATTAGAAGCTAAATGTGAATTACCATTTTCTTCTGCAGACAAGGTTGTGGTTTCCACATCCTGTTCTCTTCTACATACTGCAGTTGATCTGGTGAATGAGACCAAGTTGGACCAAGAAATTAAGTCTTGGCTTGCATTTGCAGCACAAAAAGTAGTGGAAGTAAGTGCTTTGGCCAAGGCGTTGACTGGACAAAAGGATGAGGTACATCATATCCATAGGGCTTTTTGTCAAATACTTGATATCTTTCTGCTTCTTATTGCCTGTCCTTTTGCAGGTTTTCTTTTCTTCTAATGCCGCTGCCTTGGCTTCAAGGAAGTCCTCCCCAAGGGTGACGAATGAGGCTGTCCAAAAGGCTGTAAGTGCTCATCAGGACTGTCAATTTGGTTTTTACAGTATTTGATAAAATTTAGGCTAGAACAATTCTTAAACTGTTAGTTTCTTTTCTTAGGCTGCTGCTCTGAAGGGATCTGATCACAGGAGGGCCACAAATGTCAGTACCCGTTTGGATGCTCAACAGAAGAAACTGAACCTTCCTATTCTTCCAACCACCACAATTGGATCTTTCCCCCAGACTGCAGATCTTAGAAGGGTTCGCCGTGAATTCAAGGCCAACAAGTGAGCATCAAATTTTCATCTTTAGTTACCTGTCACGTCGGATGCTTATTACATTTTATAACATAAACTGCTATATGTCTGTATGTTACTAGGATTTCTGAGGCAGATTATATCAATTTCATTAAGGAGGAAATTAACAATGTTGTAAAGCTCCAGGAAGAACTTGACATTGATGTCTTGGTGCATGGAGAGCCTGAGGTGCGGAGCTGATATTTGTTATTAATTAGTAGATAGTATATAAGGCATCTTTATTGGGTGAAAATATGGTTCAAAACTTCAAATATTTATTATTGTTGAAATTTTTTGCCAATTCAGAGGAATGACATGGTTGAGTACTTTGGAGAACAATTATCTGGCTTTGCTTTCACTGGCAATGGGTGGGTGCAATCATATGGATCGCGCTGTGTCAAACCACCCATCATCTATGGTGATGTTAGCCGTCCCAAGCCCATGACTGTCTTTTGGTCTTCAACAGCTCAAAGTTTGACGAAACGACCTATGAAGGGAATGCTTACTGGCCCTGTTACTATTCTGAACTGGTCTTTTGTAAGAGATGACCAGCCCAGGTATGAAAATAAACCTCTATGGCTAGCGTGCAAGTTTAAAGGATCATTTTGCGAAGATATCAGTTTCATTTAACATTATCTATTTGTTATTAGATTTGAAAGTTGCTACCAGATTGCTTTGGCTATCAAGGATGAGGTTGAGGATCTTGAAAAAGCTGGTATTACTGTCATCCAGATTGATGAGGCTGCTCTAAGAGAAGGTTTACCTCTAAGGAAGTCTGAGGAGGCTTTCTATCTAAACTGGGCAGTTCACTCATTTAGGATTACCAACTGTGGTGTGAAGGACACTACTCAGGTTCAGCTTCACATCTCTGGCTCTAATCTTTACTAATGATTAGTTATATATATTAATACTAATATATATACTGCTGTTTGCCAGATTCATACTCACATGTGCTACTCCAACTTCAATGATATCATTCACTCAATAATAGATATGGATGCTGATGTGATCACCATTGAGAACTCCAGATCAGATGAGAAGTTACTTTCGGTCTTCCGCGAGGGAGTTAAATATGGTGCTGGCATTGGTCCTGGCGTTTATGATATTCACTCACCAAGGATCCCACCCACAGAAGAAATTTCTGACAGAATCAACAAGATGCTTGCAGTTCTTGAAAGCAACATTCTCTGGGTCAACCCAGATTGTGGCCTCAAGACACGCAAATACACAGAGGTTAAGCCTGCTCTTACCAATATGGTTGCTGCTGCCAAACATATTCGCAACCAGCTAGCTACTGCCAAGTGACTTAAAAATGAGCCAACCAAGTCTTGGATGTGGTGAGATGATGTGCTCGAGATGGACAACTAAACGCTTTATATTTCCTATAATGTCTTGATATAATAAGGTTTTGTCCTTCCTTCTATGCACATAATCTTTTTTGCTTTTTTTATTTTTATTTTTGTTTATAGGTATGCTTTTTTTTATTTTTTATTATTGGTTTATCTTACATGGTTTGTTGTATAGAACTGGGTGATTATATTGTTTTCTTTGATATTCTTATGCTTAAAACTCCCACAACGACACACCCTTTGTACTTGTAGGCTATAATTAGAGGGGATCTCCTTTTTTGTTGGTTTTAGTGGTATGAGTGGCTTTATTCTTCTAGGCAGTGGAGTATTTACAGAAATTAAAATGATTTCACAATATTAGTAAAATATCATGACCTTGTTTATCAAAAAAAAAATATCACGACCTTCAGATTTTATGCAAGATCTGCCGGTAAAACAAATTGTTCACAAGTGCTTTGAATGAAGAAGTCATGTGGAGAAGTTAAGTGCAAAAGTTACTTTTAAGTTAAAAGTAAAAAGAAAAGAAAAAACCTTAAAAAATGAAATTAAAAGTTTGAGCAAAGGCATTGTTATTATGGTGGATGTAATTTAATAAAGTCTGGATATTATATTTTGTGATCTAAATGTTCAAAGGATGTGTTTGTGACGTTTATGACATTTCATATTAAAGTTCAAGATGTATTTTGATGATTAAATGATGTCTTGAAGCCTTATTTGATGAATCCGTGTATGGATTTTATGTAATAAGCTTTTGTATAGCTAGGTTATATATTTGATGTGGTTATTAGGTGCAAGATTGGAGTTACACACTTGGGAAGTGGTTTAGAACTCTATTTAGAAAATTTAAAGCATGGATTGTTGCATATTCCCGTTTCATGGCACTCTTGGTGCCAGAGTTGGTGCTCCCAGCACCAAGAAATAGTAGCTAATGGTCCCACGACGCTTCTAGCACCAAATTGGCACTTCCAGCTCCAAGTTGGCGCCTCTAGTGCAACTATACAGTATGTTCAGCATCGTGGCAGTAAAATGCGTATATCTTGAGTTAGAAAATTCCAAATCAAGTGAGGTCTAGACCTGTGTAAAACTAATTTAAAGAACTACAAATCCACAAAATATTAAGCCCACTGGATAAGTGAATTAATCTCAATTTTAATTTAAAGTTTCTGCCCTATTTTTGGAAGTTCGGCTTAAAACATTTGGCTTACCACGGGTGTAACTTGAGATGTACAAATCCAATTGAAGCATATTATGGGTCTTTGGAAATCTTGAGATGTCTAATTTAATATAATAAAATATTAGAATTAATGGTTAAGTGATGTAGTACCAATTTTAAAAATGGTAAAGACGGTTTAGAGTCGAGCATGACAATCTAGTCTGTTTCATTTGATTATTTTTAAATGGAAGGACTTAAAGGATTTTATTGTGATATTAATTGAAATTTCAAGGGTATTGGATCCACAGAGAGTTGATAACCTTTCCCACTATTATTTAAAGTATCAACATGATTACCCATATTTAATTATGGCTTAGTAAAGCTCTAAGATTTGAAGTTGAAGCAATTAGGTGAACATATGAATCCCTTGAAGTGTGAAATGATCTAGTAGACTTAGATGTCATGTTTAAATAAAAGGAAAAGTTAATCCACATTTCTACATATAAGTAATTGTTTAAGTTACAAGTATAGATAACAAAGTAAGGTAATTTCTTTGTTGTTTTCTTAATTATTCTTGCTGCGCTTAATACCATAATTGAGTTAATGGACCGGATGCATATGAAATGTTACACTAAATAACAAGAGTTTAAAATGCAAGGACACCAAGCCTAAATATTAAATGGAATGAGTTTCTGAGCGTGAAAATAAATAGAACGAAATTTAAATGCAAACGTTAAATGCAACGAGCCTCGATTGATCTTGAAAATAAATTATATTAATATAAAATGTGAGGCCTCCGAACCTAAAAATTAAATAATGATGAGTCATTGAACTTGAAAATGATTAACATGAATTTAGAATACATGCCCCGGTGAGCCTCTGAGCTTAAATATAAATTAGTAGATAAGTTATCTTTTGTTATGAGATAAATAAGGTGAAATCCACCAATTTCATTTTATTTTTTTAAAAAAGAGATACATCTTTTTATATAAATATAATATGAGAGATGAATCTCATATACCATGAGAATATAATTTTTCAAGTAAATAAAATAAAATAATAAAAACATGGCCTTTGAACCTACAAATCAAATAATAATAAATCTATGAGCTCGAAAATAACTATCAGGAATTTAAAATGTATGACCCGCGAGTTTCAAGTAAATAAAATAAAATAATAAAAACATGGCCTTTGAACCTACAAATCAAATAATAATAAATCTATGAGCTCGAAAATAACTATCAGGAATTTAAAATGTATGACCCGCGAGCCTGAAAATTAAAAACAATGAATAATATAAGGCTTTGATTTAGCCACCCAAGTGGCTCTAAATGTAGGTACCTGCGTCAGTTTTGAAGGATTAAACTTTAATAATCTTTTATGAACCAGAAAATAAATAAAGTAAAGTAAAATAAAGTGCATTTATTTGATGGGATAGGATATTGTGACATCCAAGTTATGTTACACTCATGTGACACCCAGTTAATCTTACCGTTAGATCGTTTATGTTGATCCAACGGTTATATTTATTTCTACTTTTGTATGATCATGATTTCCCAAATTTAAAGTGAAAGCATTAAATATGAGAAATCATAACCATAAAAAGGTAGAAATAAATATAAAATATTAAATTTGGGAAATCATAACCATATGAAAATAAATATAACCGTTGGATCAACATAAGCGATCTAACGGTGAGATTGACTGGGTGTAAAAAATAAAATAAAAATTATAGTGCTGAAGTGGCATGAGTTTCCAATTTGGCGGCCCCCCAAGGGGTCTAATAATGCTCAAATAGGATTAAATGGATTTGGATAAAAAATAAAATAAAAATTATAGTGCTGAACTGGCATGAGTTTCCAATTTGGCGGTGTGGTTTCCCAATAAACAGGGAAGACAAAAACCAACAAAATGTACTTGAAACCAAAAGTGTTCCACAAAATAAATGTCGAGAGAAACCATATAATCCACGTGACTTGTAAGTAACATTTTGTATGAGAGCGTGGAAGCAGTGAAAAAGTGACTGGCAAAAACAACAAACATCTTCACTAATGGATCCAGAAAAATAATGAAGGATGAATATTTTATAAGTTCTGGTCTTGAACGTAATTTATGAGTAATTGCTTACTGGCTGGGTCTGGTTTAGATCTATATCTAGATTAGGTTTAGATAACGAAGGTGGAGGAGCAAAAAAAAAATCAGCAAAATAAATTAGAAGAACGAAAATTAAAAGTGTAAGCTATTGTAACAACCAACTAGGATTACTACCAATCAATTTCACCGTTAGACCGATTACGTTGATCTAACCGTTATATTTATTTTCATCTTTATAGGGTTATAATCTCCATATTTAATTAAAAACATTAAATATCAGAATCATAACCAAAGGTGAAAATAAATATAAAGTATTAAATATGGAAAATAATAACCATGTAAAAAAAAAATATATATATATATAACTGTTGGATCAGTATAATCGATCTAACGGTGACATTGATTATTGATTGATAATAATCCTAATAGATTGTTATAATATCCTATCCCGCTCTCTCCTTACTAGATCCGCCTCTGAACACCTTCCCATGCATCTTATAAGAACAGTTCTCCTTCACGCGGGAGGCATTTCTCTGAAGAGAATCAAAACTCAGCGACAATATATATATATATATATATATATATATATATATATATATATATATATATATATATATATATATATATATATATATATAATCATCCTTTTTGGTGCATACTAATATCTACGAAATCTTTTTTAGTTCTTGGCAATAAAAAAAGATCAGATTGATCCCTAAAATTATGAAAAAAATGTCACTTTATTTAATCATTATGTCAATTGTAATAAGTACTCTTCGGTCCTTTTTTATCATTTTAGGGACTAATTTGATTTTTTTTTATTACCATGAACTGAAAAAGGATTTGGTGGATATTTTTGTTTGGTGGATATTTTCGGTAACTAAAAGGATGTTTACTCTATCTATATATATATATTATATATATAGGGGTAAACATTTCTCAAGCAGCTTGAGAAAGTTTATCTCCGGCTACGTCGTTTTGATTATATATATTTTATATAATGAAGGGTGTTTCAGTAAAATATATATGATATAAAAATAAATAAAATTACAAAAATACCCTTCATTAATTCACCTAAAATTACATAAACACCCTTCATTACTCAAAACGACGTAGTTTTGGGACTAGTCGAAGATAAACTTATCTCAAACTGTTTGAGTAACGTTTTTCATATATATATAATATATATATACATTGTGGTGAGTTTTTTTGTTTAGTTGGGTGGGTGTGTGAAGGTGAAAATGTACAAGACGAAGCTGCAGGAGTTGTGCCACCAGAGACGGTGGGGTTTGCCCAAGTACTCCGCCATGAAAGACGGTCCAGAACACATGCCAACCTTTAAGGCCTCTGTCTCCGTCAATGGCGGCACCTTCAGTTCTCCCCGTGCCTTCAGTTCCTTGAAAGAAGCTCACAACCAAGCCGCCATGCTTGCTTTTCTCAACTTATCTTCTCCTCCACTGGGTACCCCAACTCTTTCTCTTTCAGGGTTCTGTTTGTTTTCCTGGAAAGTTGATTATGATTGTCTTGAGGTTCGGAATTCTGGTTTTGAGAAATGGGTTCTCTGTTTTATTGGAAAGTTGTTTGAGTTCTGATTGGGACAACTTGAGTTCTCTGTTTGAATTTTTTTTTTATTTCAGATTTTTGGTTGAGTGATCATTTTATTCAGTAATCATGAAAAAAGGTTTTGAGAAATTAGAAATAGTTTGATCATGATATGTTGCATTGGTGTTGAAGAGTCTTATGTTTTTAAATGGGTGATAATTTTTTGTCCTTGGTTTAGCACTGCTAATGACATTTTCTTGTTAATCTTCAATGATTTCATAACAGACAAACTGGAGTTCCGGTATGAAATTTAGCATCATATTCTATATTTTATAATAACAGTATTGAAGTCAATTCTGTCTGAAGGTTTAGTTATGATGTGAAAAACAATATGATGGTAGGAACTAGTTATGCAAAATCTACTTCATGTGAGTTTTTGCCCTATATTTGTACATTTGTTCTCCAATATGTGCTTTATGATCTGTCTAGGCTCTTCAACACCAACAGCTGAATATGATACAAAAGAGCAAATTGGAGCAGCAAAACCTCAGCACATTCCAATTCCAGCACATTCTTCAGTTATTATAGATGGTAAAGAATTTCTTTTCAGACTTAGTTTATAAACTATGCTATATCTTCTACCTTGTCCACAAAATTTAGAAAATTTCAGTTTTGTTTTCTATATAAGGTGCTAATGTTCTAATAAAGAAAAGAATGACACTTTTTAATTCCATTGCTAATGGACAAGATATTTTATACAACCTCTTCATACGCCTGATTGCTTTCTCTTGTTTGTAGATTACTTTCATTAAAACTGTCTGGAATCACCCTAAGCATGTAAATTAGGAAAGCCACAAGTGTCATATATATCCCAGATCGTTTTAGAAATTGTAGTTCTATATATTTTTCCCTCTTGTACTTGATATAGTTTAATCTCATCTTTCCAAGTCAAATACTATCTTATAGTTGTTTCTGGAACTTGTTCTCTCAACATAGATCAAAAGTATGCAATGCATTTTTGTCTGTGTGTATTTATACTGCAATTCGCTTATGTTTCTCCAAATTTCGGGCCACTATTTTGACGGTTATTATCTCTTTCTCAATGAAGAAACACATTCCCCAATTTTCAGAGCCATAACTAGTACGGCAATTTCTGCATATATATACACAGTAACTACTTATGAATTTAAATAACACATTGTATTCTGGTGGAATCTTTTAGAAAAAGTTGTCAAGTTTCTTTCACTTTATGCATTAATGTTTTTGAAAATATTTGATATTGTTGTTATGATTGCTTCAAGTGACTGTTTTCCTTTTCCATTTCAACATCTATATAATAACAACAATCAATTCATTCGTCCAGATATGATGGATCGTCTGTGCAAAAGCCAGCTGCATAACTATGCTCGAAGGAACAATCTTGATTCACCTATTTTTACATGCAAGACTGAGGGGCCGTCTCATGCCACTCGCTTTAAGGCTAAGGTTGTAATTGATGGACAATCTTTCGAAAGTCCTGCGTTTTTCAACACTATAAAAGAGGCAGAGCATGCTGCTGCAAAAGCTGCTTTGATGTCATTGTCACTTGATATCTTTCAGAAGGCAAGTGTCCTTGTAATTTCTGATGTGGTTTCTAATTAACATTTTTGGATGCTTTATGATCATCAAATTGATAACTTGGT
Source organism: Gastrolobium villosum (assembly GCA_032173675.1). Taxonomy (NCBI): domain Eukaryota; kingdom Viridiplantae; phylum Streptophyta; class Magnoliopsida; order Fabales; family Fabaceae; genus Gastrolobium; species Gastrolobium villosum. The sequence goes on along the minus strand of JAVKPL010014246.1, from coordinate 18,684 downwards.
GTTGAATGTTAGAGAAAAATTTTCTGAGCCACTAAAAGGTTCAAGTACCAAAAAGGAATTCCTTTTGATTTCAACTAAGTATTTATTACAATTTTTAAACTTTTAGCACAACAAGAAACTCCGGTTACACACAAAAATTGTAGCTAAAGTGATTTTGACACAGTTAAGTTAGCATCCCATTTTTAATTTAATCTTCATGCTTAAATGTCTAGCATGTGAAAGTACCTTTTTTCTTATCTTTTACAGAATATCTGTGTTATAAGATTTTTTCAGTTTAAGAATAGTTGTTGGATCTTCATATCATATATTATTTCTTGAATGTTTACTTATTATTCAATATAAAGCAAAGTTGACTTAAAAAAGAGATTTAGAATTTACTGCATAATAACCTGTTTTATCAGTAATAGTAGATCAACTGTGTTTAAATGTCAAATTAAATAGTGTGTTTGCTTGAATGTTTATCTGTTCTATCTGCATCAAGATTGTTATAACTGAATTTCGATTTTATCCTTCTTATTTAGGCTGATTCTTGTCCCTTCAAGAATTTACTGCTGGAATTAACTCAGAGAGAAGGCTTTTGCAAACCAATGTATAAAAATATGCAGTCTGGTTCTCCTCATATTGCAACTTTCTTCTCTATTGTGGAAGTTGAGGGCAAGGAATTTCATGGAAAGGTTGCTAAATCCAAGAAACAGGCAGAACATAATGCAGCAAAGGTTGCATACATCGCTTTAAGAGAGTGTAAGTTGATTGTTTCTATTCAATAGTCCCACATCATGTACATCTCTTCGATTTTCTCATTCCGTTAGTTACATAATAGAGCCTCCATTGTGTAGTAAACACATGGATTACATTAAATGCCTCTTAAGTCCTGAAATTTAACATGGTATCAGAGCCTAATAAGAGGAATCATAATCCGTGACTTTTTGGTGGACCCACTATCCACTGAGTAAATTTTTTTTCCGAAAACTATCACGTCTGTTAGTTTCCAGTCTCAGTCATTCTTCGGTAGCAGTTGTCCAAGAGACTTTGACCGGCGACTTTTGCGACGTTCATGACCGAACTTTCTAGAATTCAGTGATGACTTTTCAGGCATTCACCGATGACTTTTCCCAACGTTGACCAGTGACCTTCCGGCGTTCACTGACAACCTTTCTGGCATTGACCGACAACTTTTCAAGCATTTACTAATGACTTTTTCAGCATTGACCAACCAATTTTCCGGCGTTTGTCTGTCTGTCCAACGTGCCCAATGGCTAAATCTGGACCCTTTGCTTCTCCTGGGGTTGTTTTGACACATGTGGCTTCCAACACCACTGCTTCTGTTGCGCACACGAGTAATAATTTTGCTGGTTTGACTCAAACTCCATCTCTTGGTCATTAGGTTCTTGATTCTAGTGCCTCTGACCACATTTCTAGTAATAAATCTTTGTTCTCCTCTATTTCTATCACGGGTTACTTGCATACTATCACTATGGCTAATGGTTCCCAAGTTTAGTCTCGTGGGATTGGAAAAGTTCGTATCTTTCCCTCCTATTCTATTGACAATGTGCTTTATGTCACTAGTTCACCTTTTAATCTCCTTTCTATTGTAAAGAAAAGATGGCTAAAACAATCACACAAGATGGGAGGTGAATTGTGTGTAACTTCTTTTACAAGAAACAACAAAAATCAAACCACTTTTTCAAGAAAACAAAGCAAAACGAAATACAATAGAAATCAAACCTTCCCTAACATAAAAACAGATTTAAAACATGTCAAATAATATGCAAGAATAGAGATATTGCAGCGGTAATGAAAGAGATAGGGAAAGGAAGATAAACACCAAGATTTATCCTGGTTCGCTCTCTAACCACTTGAGAGCTACATCCAGACTGAGGTCGATCATTTCATTATGACCAAGCTTCCAACCGTTGCTTGAAAAGCCGTTTTACAATGGAGTTTTTACAATAACTATGACCAAACCTTTGATTACTCTCAACCTATCACCTATAGGGTCTCTCCAAATGTCCAAAATCAATTACAGCAATAAGCTTCACGAAAATAGCAAAGGAGCAATCTTTCCTTGTTCCAAATCAAAAGAAAGATCAGAAAAAGATTACAGAAGAACAGAGTAATTGAGCTTTTGTCTAAAGATGTCAAAATATAGACTAAATGGTGTTTAATCTTTGAATTCTAATGATCTGAGGTGTTTCTATATTAATTCTTGTTAGGAACCTCTATCACACATTTATACAGGAGTATGAATGATTAGATAGCCGTTTAGAGCCGTTAGACTCCTAATTTTTCATTAATCACGTAACTTCAAATCGTATCTGAATATTAAATGGGTTGATATCCGGATATTCATATCCAGATATTTGTCTGGGTCATATTCGGATATTTAAATATCTATATCCGGATATTTGAGCACAACAGCCCTATATGGCCCGGTTTCGATCCAAATGTATTGTAGATGAATTTGACTCACTTCTTACACATGTATGTATGCTCCTAGCATAAACCTAACAGTTTCATGTGTGTGAGCCATGTATGTATGGATCAAATATGAATGTCACTTGTGCATGAGTTTATGACTTCTAAAATGTAACCTTGAGAGTTATAGCTCATTAAACTCAATTTTCAAACTTCCTAAGACTCTATTTAGCTATTACAAGAGTGTAAGATTGAGTCTTTAGATTTCTTTATTGGTCTTCATGTATTGAGTCTTCTAGTTCCTTTCTTCACTTGAAAGCTTTGACCTTAGAGTTGACTTTACCAATTTGAATAATTTCTCCACTTTTGAATGTTGCCTTAGTCTTCTAATTTCATTTGAGACTTGTTGCACTCACTGTCTTCTATGTTGTGCATCCATTTTGAGCTATTGGTGCTTTATAATAATCAAAACTTCACTTTCTTAGTCTTGGTGACCTATTGTTCAACATCCATTAGCTGTTTAAAATGTTCTCTTGATTGTCTCAACTCTTTTACAAAAAATTCTGTTGTTTTACAGGACAAGAGTTTAGGGAGGACAATTGGAGCTAGATTTAAGTCCAATGGCCTTTACCTACTCTCTAGCTCTTCTTCTGCTCACTCTGTATTGAATTCTCCACTCACTGTTCACACTTAGATGGGTCATCCAAGTCTAGATAACCTCCAGAATCTGGTACCACGTATGTCAAACCTGTCTAGTTTGCAGTGTGAATCATGTCAAGTCGGGAGATTCTTTTCCTGATAAAGTCAATTTTTGTAACTCATCTCTCTTTAGTTTAGTTCATTCTATGTTTGGGGACCATATTGAGTCCACTCATAGCTATAGATACTTTGTTACTTTTATTGATGATTACTCTCGGTGCACTTGATAATTTTTACTAAAAATCAAACTCAGTTATTTTTCATATTTTAACAGTTTTATCATGAAAATCTTACTCAATTTGGTATTCCTATCTGCATTTTCACTGATAATGCTCGTGAGTATTAGTCTCAACTATTCCAATCTTTCATGTCCTCTCACGACATTCTTCACCAAACGTCACGTGCTTACACACCCCAACAAAATGAGGTTGCTGAAAAGAAAAAATGTCATCTCATTGGAATAACTCAGACACTCTTAGTTCATGGGAATGTTTGTACTCATTTTTTGGGTGATGCTTTGTCTTCACCGTGTGCTATCCCATTAATCGCATTTCCCTCCTCTGTCCTTGATCATCATGACATAACTCAGTTAAAACAACATCTCTGCCATTATTTTCATATAAAGGACCTTGGAAGACTCCGATATTTCTTAGGAATAGAAGTTTCCCAATCCAAAGATGGTATTGTGATATTCCAGAGAAAATATGCTATGGACATTCTTGAGGAGACAACTCTGTTGAATGCTAAGACCGTTGATACTCCTATCGATCCAAATGTCAAGCTTCTACAAAATCAAGGGGAGCCATTTTCAAATCTAGGAAATGATAGAAGATTAGTTGGGAAGCTGAACTATCTCACTGTTACTCGACTAGATATCGTTTTTTTTGTTAGTGTAGTAAGTCAGTTCTTGAATTCTCCTTGTGAATATCACTGGAACAGTGATCCGTATTCTCAAGTACATCAAAACAACTCCAGTTAAAGGTCTCCTCTATGGAAACAAAGATCATACTAGAGTATTGGGATACTCAGATGCTAATTGGGCAGGTTGCCCAGCTGATAGAAGGTCCACTTCTATATATTGTGCCTTTGTTGGAGATAACTTGGTTTCCTAGAAAAGAAAGAAAAAAAGTGTAGTTGTCAAATCAAGTGCTGAAGCAGTATATCGCTGCATAGCCACAACCACTTGTGAACTCATCTAGTTAAAACAACTACTTAAGAAACTCAAGTTTGGAGACACTGGCCTAGAATATCTCAATTACGATAATCAAGTTGTCTTGCATATTGCTTCCAATCCGGTGTTTCATGAAAGAACCAAGCACATTGAGATAGACTGGCAATCTCTTAGAGAAAAGGTCCTCTCAGGAGATATAGTCACTAGTTTTGTTAACTCAAATGGTTAATTAGCTTATGTATTCACTAAGTCTATGAAAGGGCCTCGGATAAATCACACATGTAACAAGCTTGGTGCGATCTATATTCCTCAGCTTGAGGGAGAATGTTGTAAATAGGATTGCATATAGTAGTTTAGTGTATAGGGACAAAGTGTCACATCATGTACCTCTCTTTGATTCTCTCATTTAGTTAGTTATATAATAGATCCTTCGTTGTATATTTAACACACGGATTACACTAAATGTCTCTTAAGTCCTGATATTAAGCAATGCATAAAAATAACAAAGCTAAGGTAAAATTATGATAATAACATGAACATTTTGTCTTTCTAGTAAGTCTACCTATAAGGCCATATAAATACTGCGAAAATCATCATTTTATGATCTAGTTGATTGACAGATAGCCAATTCAGCTGATTTTTCAATTCCTCTATGTAAAACGATGCAGATTCAGCTGAAGCGGCTTAGGATGAGAAAATAATTAATTAAAGGAAACTCATGGCTCCTTTGCCTATATCCTGTAGCATATAGCAGAATATGATTATGTTCTGATAAATTACTTTTGTCTCGCACAGGTGGATTTAATATTGATGCTGCTCCTTCTGCCTCTCTCATAGAAAACAATGCAGTACAATCAATTCAGAGTTCAGACATTATTAAATCCAAGCAGAACCTCAAACATGAAGGTCTGTTTCTTTCATCTTTAGGCAAAAACATATCTTATCAAGCAATTCCTTGAATGTGTAGCTTTTTAAAGTGACAAAGTCCAGGACACTGACCAGTAACCGTTGTCCATTGGGTATATTTATGGCATTCTGTTCAAACAGATGAACTTTCAGAAATGGACTTAAACAAGATATTACCTGGTAACGTCAAAATCAGCAATGAGGTGTACAATCCATCTTTTCTACAGCCCTCTGACTCTGAGGAAGACATGATGAGCAACAGGAGCACGTCACAGCTTGACCTTTCTTGTAAGTCAAATTCAGGGTCCAACAAGGCAGAGATTCCCAAACCAAGTAGTTACCTGCTCTGTAACAGGTTCAAGGTGTATACATGCTTCCCAGACACTCCATTCCCAAAGGGAATCACAGTGCTACCTATTAGTGACAGTAAGTGGGTTGCTGTGAGCCTGGAATTCCCAAATGACAAAGATCTTTGATTTTACTGTACAGCTTCATGAATTTGCTTTAAGTGTCCAAAAAACTTGATTTTAACTTTTATGTTACCCCAGAGGAAAACTCTTGATACTTATTTATAATGTAGATGTTGCTAATGTCTTTTACTTATAAACGCTTATGGTCCTATGAAAAAGATATCGTGAAATTATAGTTTTGGTTTAGGAGACCTGAGAAGAGAAAATAAGGGAGAAAGATTGGAAATATGGGATATAATTAGAATTAGATAAGCAAGGTCACTAAAGTCGAAAGTGCTGATGCTGATACATTATATGGTTGGCACACTGCCATGAAAACATTATGAGTAAACATCCTTTTTGGTCCTAGCAATATTTACGAAAATTTTTTAGTCCCTGACAATGAAAAAGGATCAAATTGGTCCCTACAATGATGAAAAAAGTGCTATGTTAATCTTTCTGTCAATTGTAATAAGTGCTCCTTGGTCTTTTTTTCATCATTTTAGGGATCAATTTGGTCCTTTTTTATTGTCAGAGATTAAAAAGGATTTCGTGGATATTGTCACGGACCAAAAAGGATATTTACTCAAACATTATTCTAGCAATCAAAAAGTGTTATGGTAGTTAAGTTGCGTTTGCCAGTGTACAAACTCAGTTTATATGGGCCCAGTTTAATCCCCAAGATTCTGAACAGACCAAAATTTTCTGAGCCAGAGTAGACCCACCCATGCTCGGCTTTGGACAAGCATGTTTCACATGAATGATTATAACTAATGGCTGATTAATTGAATGACTTGCTCCAATATATATACATGAGGTTTAGATGACAAGGCAAAATGAAAATAGAAAACGCAGCGCCATGCTATAAAACACCCATTAATTAGAGAGTTTTTGGAAGGGACAAGCTGCACCATGTGAGTCTATTATTATTAGAGAGAGATTTACTTTGCATTTTCAATATTCAAAATTGTGACCTCCGATCACGTGATCAAACTCCAACCATTTGTGGGAACGTGTCTCCCAAAATAAAATTACATCTATCACAATTCATTTTTGGGTTAGTTACATAATATTATTCTGTACTTGAGAGTTTTTTTTTTAAGAAATGTGCACTTTCTATTGAAACAATTAACTTCGCATGCAATATTATCTTAAAATTGACGAATATACTTAATTGTTGTAATGTTATAGCATACAAAGTTTAATTATTTTAATTGACATATCATGCAGTGTTTTTTTTTTTTAAGAAAAACATTTAACTACCGGTGGTTTTGTGTAGTTTCACCCTTAATTTTTCCTAACAATTTGCGTATGAATTAAAAGAAAATCACAGTTAAAATCTCCTTAAGTAAGAGATACAAATTAAATAATTAATCCAGATGCTTCATATAGATAAGTTTTTTTTTTAGGACCTTTTTTCTAGGAAAAAGCCCAGCCATATAGACCTTATCGCTTAATCGATACGTAAGTTGCATTCCAGGTACTTTAGTGTGCTCGTGGGAAAAGCTTTTCTTTTAGTCGAATCGAACATCAGGGAATCAGCAACAACTTAAAACACTATAACAAATGATTAAGAATCGAAAGAAATAAAGAAGATTGTTTAAGGGAAATATAGGAGACACTAAAAAATAAACTTGGTATTTTGATTGTGTTGCTATTATATTCAAAAGAAGCCTTTAAATAGGCAAACCAATACAAAGGCTACGTACTGGAAAAAGGAGCAAAACAAACTCTTACAAACAGAATCTCTAAGATCCTAACAATCTCCAATATCTAAACTCCTAAACAAATATTATCTATAGTTACAAACAGAATCTCTAAGATCCTAACAATCTCCAATATCTAAACTCCTAAACAAATATTATCTATAGTTACAAACAGAATCTCTAAGATCCTAACAATCTCCAATATCTAAACAATCTAATATCTAAACCAATTAACAATCTCCAATACTCCCCCTCAAGTTGGAGCATGTAAGGATGAAATGCCCAACTTGGGAAGAAATCCAAGGAACGTGCGCTGTCCTAAGGCTTTGGTGAACAGATCTGCAAGCTGGGCAGAGGAACGAACATGAGCAGTAACTATGGTATTTGCCATGATATGGTCACGCACAAAATGACAATCCAATTCAATATGTTTCGTTCTTTCATGGAAAACTGGGTTTGCAGCTATATGTAAAGCTGCCTGATTATCACAAAATAATTCCATAGGAGTCGAGTGAGAGACACCAAGGGCGGCAAGGAAGGATTTAAGCCAAACTAGTTCTGCGGTAGCGGCTGCCATTGATCTGTACTCCGCTTCGGCTGATGAACGAGAGACAGTTACTTGTTTCTTCGTTTTCCAAGAGATTGGTGAACTTCCCAACATAATAAAGAAGCCGGTAAGAGATCTTCGAGTGAGGGGACACGACGCCCAGTCTGAGTCGCAGTATGCATGGATTTTAAGATCACAATCTGAGCGCAAAAGGAGGCCCTGTCCAGGATTTAGTTTAACGTACCTGAGGACCCGTATGACTGCTTCGAAGTGTGCTTGTTTAGGATGCTGCATAAATTGGGAGAGGATATGAACCACATAGCTCAAGTCTGGCCTTGTAATGGTAAGGTAAATTAACTTCCCAATCAGTCTCCTATATCGTTCAGGGTTCTCACATGCTGGCCCTTCCTCCAAAGCCAGGCGATGATTTTGCTCGATAGGAGAATGTGATGGTTTGCATCCACTAAGACCTGCCTCAGAAAGAATGTCTAAAGCATACTTTCGCTGACATAAGAACAAGCCCTTCTTGCTACGGGCAATTTCGATACCCAAGAAGTATTTCAAGTGTCCCAGATCTTTGATTTTGAAGCACCGATTGAGGTAGGCTTTCACGTCACTGCATGCTTGTGTGTCATTCCCTGCCAAGATGATATCATCTACGTACACTAAAAGGGCCAAGAAAGTGGCTCCTCTTTGAAGTGTAAACAGTGTGTAGTCCGCTCTTGATTGGACAAAACCATACGTTGTCAAGGATGTGCTCAGTTTGGAGAACCAGTTTCGCGGAGATTGTTTCAAGCCGTAGAGAGATTTGTCAAGACGACATACCTTATTGTTTGAACCATTGCTGAAACCTGGTGGAAATCGCATGTAAACTTCTTCGCTTAGATCGCCATTCAGGAAAGCGTTGTGCACATCAAGTTGGTGTAAGTCCCAGTTTTTAGCAGCTGCTACTGACAGCAGCGTCCGAACACTCACCATCTTCGCAACGGGTGCATACGTCTCGCTGTAGTCTTCTCCGGCAATTTGATGGTTTCCGGTGATCACTAGTCGTGCCTTATAGCGTTCCACAGTTCCATCAGATTTATATTTAATTTTGTAGACCCATTTGCTTGGAAGAGCATGTTTTCCTGGAGGTAATTCAGAGATGTGCCAAGTGCCATTATCCTCCAATGCATTAATTTCTAATCTCATGGCCTCCACCCATCGTGAGTCATTCATGGCTTCGCGAAAGTTTTTAGGTTCTTGACCTGCATCGATGGCTGCAACAAAAGCTCGATGTTGCGTAGAAAAATTATTCAAACTAACATAATTACTCATTGGATACTGAATACCTGAGGTGAGATTGGTGTGGACGGTGGGAGTTGAATGTGTTTCAGCCATATGACACGCGTAGTCCTGCAGGTAGGAGGGCGGCTTTCGTGCACGTGGTTGACGTCGAGGAGAGGAGTGTTGCACTGCATGTTCCGTTGTAATCGGACGATCTTCTAATGGAGGCTGGAAAGCTGTTATATCAGGACTTTTTTCCAAACGAGAGTCACTCCCCCCTTTCCTCCGAAACTGGTTCCTCAAGAATTGGAAGTTCAGAAGGTTGTTCTCTCACCATAGTCTCCTTGTCGATTGCGGGTTGTGCTGGAGGTGAGTTAGGCACAGGCTCATCTCTTGGTTTGGCTTGAAATGGGAATATATTTTCTTGAAAGGTAACATCCCTTGATACAAATCGTTCTTGTGTTTCCAAATCCAGCAATCTCCAACCTTTTTGTCCAGTGGGATACCCAATGAAGGCACAACGTCGTGACCGTGAGGCAAATTTGTCATGAGGTTTGGGTCGGGTGTTAGCATAGCACAAGCATCCAAATGTGCGCAAGGTACTGTAATCTGGTGCTTCTCCATTTAGTACTTCATGAGGTGACTTTCCTTGAAGGATTTTTGTGGGTGTTCTGTTGATCAAATGCGCTGCAGTGAGGACGCTTTCTTCCCAGAATTCAACTGGCATACCTGCATGAAAGACCAATGCTCTTGCCACATTAAGTATATGTCTATGTCTCCTTTCTACCCTACCATTCTGCTGTGGTGTATAGACACACGTGGTTTGCTGCAAAATTCCTTTCTCACTAAGGAGCCTCATTATTTTATTGGATTTGAATTCCGTCCCATTATCAGAACGTATTGTTTTCACACTCTTACCAAATTGATTAGTTACCATAGCCAGGAATTTACTTACTCGATCATAAGTTTCACTTTTGTCTGCCATCATATATACCCACAAACTCCTACTAAAATCATCCACAATAGTTAAAAAATAATGAGCACCCGAGAAAGAAGAAGTCTTGTAAGGTCCCCAAGTATCACAATGCACTAAATGAAAACAATCCTTACTTCGGGAATAGCTTAAAGGAAACACAGATCGAGTTTGCTTGGCACGTTGACAAACTTCACATGCCTTATTAATTACATCTTTATTCAAAACAAAATTAAATTCTGGAATCAAAGATAATGCTTGATATGACGGGTGTCCTAGCCTGTTATGCCACAACTCCACAGATTTTCCTGCTCGAACTGTTGAAGCTGAAGCACGCGTGGACTGAACACATATACTCCATCACTAAGTTCACCCAAACCAATCTCCCTCTTCAGCATTAGGTCCTGCAAAGAACAACTTTTATCAGTAAACGTCACTATATTTCTGTTGTGTTTCAACAATTGCGAGACGGAAATCAGGTTACATCTCAATTGAGGCACATATAACACATTTTCCAGATCTAATTGTCCATCAAGTACAACAGTTCCTTCCTTTTTTGCACACGTGACAGATCCGTTTGGCAAGGTTACACACAAAGGTTGAATATTTGTGATTTTTTGTAAAAGGTTTAAGGACCCTGTCATGTGACGAGAGGCTCCACTGTCCACAAGCCATTGGATATGAGTATTCTTACCAGAGAGTTTTTCACTTGATGACCGTGGTTGATCGATCAGTGCCATCAACTTGTTGACAATTTCTGGTGTCAGCATCGAGTTTGTAGTGACCTGCTGCGGGGTGTCAGATGGCTGAGACATCACACGTTGGTTGTTATCCCAAGTCACCGCTGCATGCGCATGCTCCTGCATATAACGTCCCCCCGAACGTCCTCTTCCTCGCCCTCGTCCACCGGTTCTATTTGGTGGGAATCCAATGATATTCCAGCACTTGGAAGGATCGTGGTTAGTTTTTCCACATTGAGGACATGGGAACCGTTCAGTCTGTTTCTCAAATGGCACACGTTGCACTGTTTTCTCCATCTTCTCCTTGGATTCAACACGCGATGCATAGCCCACCACGTTCGCTCTTTCTTCTTGATTACGCGCTATGTTACGGTGAGTTTCTTCTTGCGTAACCGTGGCATACACTTTGTTCACAGAAGGCAGGGGCGAGCTATTCAATATTTGTGACCGTAAGTTGCCAAATATGGCTTCGTCCAAACCCATAAGAAATTGGTAGAATCGGTCATGTTCCCTCTCTTCTTCAGTCTCCTTCGCGTATGCACATTTATCTCCACATGCACACGCCTTGCGAGCTTTGCTCCCTTCAAGCTCGTCCCATATTCCTCGCAGCTTTGTGTAGTATTCTCCACACTGCTGCCAAGTTGTTTTATATTAGCCAAACTCGTTTTGAGCTGGTACTGACGGGAGAAATTTTCCACAGCATACCTTTCTTTTAGGTCGTCCCAAAGATCCTTCACCTCATCAAAGCATTTGATGAATGGTTGGAGCTTTGGGTCAATGGTGTTGTGTATCCAGCCATTGATCATCGAGTTACACATCTCCCAAGCTCGCCATTCTTCTGCGTCTTCCTCGTCTGGTTTCTTCACGACTCCGGTTATGAATCCCAACTTATTTTTGGCCTTAAGTGCGTTTTTCATGAGCTTAGCCCAATTTTCGTAGTTGGCCTCTCCGCGCAGCAATACAGTTGTAAGCAAAATGCCTGGGCTATCTGAGTTTGCCAGGTGATACGGGGACGCCGGGTCCGATGGCTTCAACTTGCTGGCTCCTTCTCTGGCCATACTCGTAGGGCTAGCTTTCACACTTGTCTACACAAACTTTGCGGAAAGCGTGGTTTATCAGGAATGCTCTGATACCAAAATAAACTTGGTATTTTGATTGTGTTACCATTATATTCAAAAGAAGCCTTTAAATAGGCAAACCAATACAAAGGCTACGTACTCTTACAAACAGAATCTCTAAGATCCTAACAATCTCCAATATCTAAACTCCTAATTACAAACAGAATCTCTAAGATCCTAACAATCTCCAATATCTAAACTCCTAATATCTAAACCAATTAACAATCTCCAATACTATAACATGAAATTTCAATTCTCATATTACATGGGAATTATAAAACCCTTTATATTTATAGGTAGGAAGTCTAACATTGTGATCACACTATTTTACAGGTGAGGAGCTTTAAAATTGTCACAGGTGAAAGAATCCTCTTAGACGGAAACCTATTGTATTTATGTGAGTATACACCCACTTGAAATATTTTTTTTAATTTTGATAAAATGTGAATTTCTTCTTTATAAATAAATTTAGAGTAAACATCCTTTTTGGTCCCTGGCAATATCTACGAAATCCTTTTTAGTCCTTGACAATAAAAAAAGACCAAATTAGTCCCTAAAATTATGAAAAATGATCATTTTAGTCATTTTGTCAATTGTAATAAGTATTCTTTGGTCATTTTTTCATCACTTTAAGGACCAATTTGGTTCTTTTTTATTGCCAGGGACTAAAAAGGATTTCGTGGATATTGTCAGAGACCAAAAGAGTGTTTACTCATAAATTTATTTTGATACAACGCATAATTTGAGAATCACTAAGCTTTATGTGATTTAAATATATTTTTATATCTGGTCAAGTCCTATTTAATATTTATTATAATTTTTATTATTGGCTTACAAAGCTTCATTACAATTCACCCAACTCATAGTTATATATTGGGGTTTTATAAGAGTTATGTTGTAGGAAAAGTGATTGTGTAATGTTATAGAGATTTATTTTGTGTGCTAGAATTTTTTTTCTTTTTTTGCTGCGGACCCCACAAAATATTGTGAGTGTATGAAAAAAATTTTGGTCATGTTAAATGATAGATGATAAACCCTATATATTGTTGCATAAAGTATAAGGATTTAACTTTTGATTCCATTCATTTGATTTAATTAAGGGATTTTATTTTAATTATCGTTGGTGAACCCGATGCATTGTGTATGTGGTCAAGGCTTACATTTGGTTATCATACACCTTGTATGGAAGTCTTATAGACTATTAATCTAGAGTTGATCCACTATTTCTTTTTTTTTTGGTAAAAGTGATCCACTATTTCTGTTAACATGATTTACTGTAAACTTGTTAAATCCAAATACATACTATTAAATTCTTATTTACTCAAAATATCATTGTATTATATAGGTTTGTCAGATTATTCGACATTAGTCCCTGTGCTAGTCATGGCTTGGAGTCGTGTCATAATATTATTTTTTCCTTACTTAGATCCTTTTTTTTTTCAAAGTCTTAGGCTTTGTTTGGGAGTTTGGAGGGGAAGGAAAGGAAGGGGATCCAAGGGGGAGGGAGGGGAAGGAAGGGAAGGAAATTGGAGGGTATTCCCTCCCCTTGTTTGGGAGTTAAAAAATGGCAAGGGAGGGAAATGGAGGGTTAATGAGATATTTTTACCGTTATACCTATTTTTAAAATTAATATAATTATTATATTTTATAAACTAAATTAAATTTAAAATTTCTAACAAATTTATTTATGTACTTTTCACAATATTAAAAAAGATAATATTTCTAATGAAATTTCTACGCTGCAAGCTATGAAAAGTGTCACAAGTTTTTTTTCGTCGGAATACTCTTCATCGAAAAGCGACAGAAATTTGTCTACGATGAAAATTTTTACAAAAATAAATTTTCTATCGAAATTTAGTTTATGGCAAAAGTTTTAACGAAAATGATTTCCTCCATAAAATGCTTTAAACGAGAAAAAAAATATTTCGTCAAAAATTTTGACAGAATGTTTTTCGTTCAAAATTTCGATGGAAATGTGTTCTGGAGAAAATTTTGTCGGAAATTGTTTTGTCAAATATTTTGAGAGAAATGTTTCATTCGAAACTTTCGACGAAATTTAGATTCTGTAAATAATTTTGACAAAATATTTTTTCCGTCAAACATTTTAAACGAAATAATTTTCGTCAAATTTTTTTACGAAAAAATTTTCTGTTGAGATTTTTTGACATAAATGTGTTCCGTTGAAAATTTTGATGGAAATATTTTTTATCAAAAAATTTGACGAAAATATTTTCTATCGAAAATTTTCGATGAAAATGTGTTTCCTTAAATATTCAACTGAAAGTTTTTGTCAAAAAGTTTAGCGAAAATGTTTCGGTCGAAAACTTTTGATGGAATGTAAATTCTGTAAAGAATTTTGACGAAATTTTTTTCCAGAAATTTTTTTTCGATGGAAATGTGTTGCATTGAAAATTTTGATGGAAATATTTTTCGTCAAAAATTTCGATGAATATGTTTTTTTATGAAATATTTTGACGAAATTTAGATTCTGTAAAGAATTTTGACAAAAAAAAAATTGTCAAATTCTTTTGCAAAAATGTTTTTAGTTTCAAATTTTGATTGAAATATTTTTCGTAAAAAATTTAGACGTAATTGTTTTATGTCGAAACTTTTCGGTAGAGATGTGTTTCGTCAAATTTTGGACGAAAATATTTTCGTTGAAAGCTTCAACGGAATTTAGATTCGTCAATAGTTTTGATTGAATTCTTTCCCGTAAAAAAATTATGTCAGTGATTATGACAAAATCTTGTTTCGTCTCTAGTTTTGACGAAATTTTTTGACGTATGTGATTTTCATAAAAAATTTCATCACTATTTTTGACGAAATATTTTTTGTCGATAAATTTTGTTGGTATTTGAAACTTTTCTAATAATGTCACGTTTAACAATGATTCACATTTATGTAGTTTTTACATTTTAATGTTAAGGATAGATAAATAATTTTTAATATTTTCCTCCTCAAACCCCCCAAATTGGGGGAACTTTAATTTTAGGAAGAAGGAGGGTTTTGGAGGGTTTAGTAAAAACCCTCAATTCCTTCCCCTCCTTTTTTAAAACTCACAAACAAGGAGAAGGCTTACTAAAACCCTCCATTTCCTTTCCTTCCCCTCCTAAAACCAACTCCAAAACAAAGCCTTAATGAATATTAACTTATTAAAGACGTAGTGAAAAGTGAACTATTATTAATATCAAACAAAATTAATTTTTATAAAATCACTTTGAAGAAACAAAACTAATGTAAATGGATTCTTTAACCGTCAATATTTTAAAATTAAATCTTCCATAATTTAATTCAAAACAAAGGGTAATAACCAATTAGTATTACTATCAATGTTATTACCAATCAATTTTATTGTTAGATTGATTACGTTGATTCAACGGTTATATTTATTTTCATCTTTGTATGATTATGATTTCCCATATTTAATAATTTATATTTATTTCTACCTTTGTATGTTTATGATTCCCCAAATTTAATGTGAAGCATTAAATATGAGGAATCATAACCATAAAAATGTAGAAATAAATATAACCGTAGGATCAACATAATCGATCAAATGTGAAATTAATTGATAATAACACTAGTTGATTGTTACAATATCCTTTCCCTCAAAGTAATTACTTAATTTTAACTATTAAATCATTTGTATATGGTCAAGATATATATATATATATATTTTTTTTAATAATCACAGCAATTTCCAATCTTGAACAATACACTTGACATTTATATTGTTAAAATGTACTCCTTTTGAAATTCCGATAATAAAATAAAAAATAATTATTCTATCTAATTCTTGCCTATTAATTGAGATTTTGATCAAATATATTGGATAGTATTATGCATAAAACAAATAAATAAATAAGATAACCTATCATACTAAATAAAAATAACTATCCCATAAAATAATATATTTTTTTAACAAACTTGGTAGAAAGCCAAGGATAACAGTGAAATATTGCTCGCACAATGAATTGGAAGCAGGGATAGTACTAAACCTGGTGTAGGGAATGGAAAGAACAACTATATACCAATAACCAAACACAAACATAAACACCAATCCTTGTTGCTTATGTTTGGTTTGGTGACACTGTCCCAAAACCCTGACCTTGGAACTTTTCTTCGATTCTTCAATGGCTTCGGCGCTTCAGAAACTGCTGAGAAAATCACTACCACCCACAACAAGATTCATCAATGGCTTTAACCCCTCGCAAGCACCTAACCCAATCGTTTCTCTTCATAGAGAATGTCACCGACCCACCACCGAACCAACCCCAAGTCCAGTTATGGAGCCCTTGCCTTTTGAATCTTCGTCATGTTCAACCGTGATATTTCCCAGTTTCCCTTTTGGGTTTTCTTCAAAACCCATTTTTGCTAGTGGGTTTTGCTTCCCTGAGGTTGAGGACCCTGGCTTGGAAGATTCTCGAACCGTGTGGGCTGATAGCGTGAAGAAGAAGAGGAAGAAGAAGATGAACAAGCATAAGTACCAGAAGTTAAGGAAGCGCATGAGGAGACAGTCTTAGGTGAGGGTTCAATGGTTGGTGTTTTATGGGGGCAATGAGAATGGAATGCATTGAATGAATTTGATGAATTAATTTTCCTTATTTTGTATTTTTTTTTCTAAATTGTTAACTGAAACTGTAATCTTGTCTTTCTTTCAATTAGTTTGTAGTGGAAAGAAAAAAAATGGGGGAAGAGGTGTTTAAAATTCTATGGAGGGTCACTTGACAGATGCACTTACTCGGAGTCCAATTGTTTTGGATTTTTGTTGTGATAAATTATGGATTTTTTTGTTGAATTTTGAGGTTATAATAAGTTAATTACAATGTTGTTATTGCACTTTGTTTGATATTTCTTAGTTTTGATGATGAATGATTTTTGTTGTGATAAATTATGGATTTTTTTTGTTGAATCTTGAGGTCATAATAAGTTAGTTACAATGTTGTTATTGCATTTTTTTTTTAATATTTCTTAGTTTTGATGATTAATGGAGAGACAGTCTTGTCTTAGGTGGATGAGATTTGTTCCTTTTATTCTTGTTTTGATTTTGCAAAGGCATGAATGTTGCTTTATGATTATATCCATTGCAGAGGGGAATCCATGGAGGTGGACTCCTCAAGCAAACCCTTTATCCCATAGACCTGCCTAATCCATTTCCATAATTTCCCTTTGCATCCAACCCTAAAAAAAAAAAAAAAAACCACTCCCCGTTAAACCAGACTAGCGAGTGTGGGGTGGAGGAAATCCTTGTACGCAGCGTTACCCTTGCATAATTGCAAAGAGGCTGTTTCCTGGATTCCTGACCTGCTTTTTTGGGGGCTGTCTGTTTGACAGGATCTTTATGTGATAGTGTGATATACTGACAATAGCTTTACTACTTCAAAGTAGTAGCTCTTTTCTTATCTTTAGAATTTTTATGGCTTTTATGCTTTAGAATTTATATCTGCACTTCGCTCTTGCTTCACCTTTTCAGTTTTCACTCCCTTTAGTACATGTTAGAATTGAATTGAAGCTTGAAAGTTGAAGCATTAGCAGAAAATCCCATTAGAAATCGTAAATCTGTTTGCTTTCAGGAAGCTGTTTCCTTCATTTTTCAAATTTTAGTGCAGTTCTCTAAGGATAGTGCCAATCATATAATGTCATAATGTGTAGGTAGATTGAATATTTATCACTGAAATATGGGTTTAGGGTTGTTTAAGAAAACTTGAAGCATTGCATGAGATTTGGTGTTCAGATTAAACATTGTCAAGTTACTCTATTAATTAAAATAGGTCGTCCAGGGTTGAAGAATTTTGGGTAAAGATATGAAAAATTATGTTCAGAAGGAGCAGGGATAAATGACCTAGGGATTGTCCCAAGGGTCCATGTGTACTACACCTAGAACGGAATTGCATAATACAACGGGACAGAGCTCTAGGGTATGGAAATTCTCTATAATAGGTTTTTTCATTGATTTAAAAGAATTGCATTGATATTTTGACCATTTGTAACCTTAATTATATGAAAACTTGGACTCCTAGCATGAGCATAGCGGAATCCATAAAATAATCTATTCAAGTTTGCTAAACAATTTATTCTGTCATGAAACCCTCAGGCCTAACAGAATTCCATTTTGAAGACCCAGAAGAAACAAGAATCTCCTGGAAAAAAAAATATTAAAATATTACTATTTTAATAAATAATTACGAAAATATAGAAGTTTCGAAACTATCTACTAATCTATTGCAGTTATTAACGCCCAAATTGGGCGTGACTATTCACGCCCAAATTAGGCGTGACTCCCAAGGCATTCACGCCTAAATTAGGCGTGAATCATCTCGTGTTGACACGTGGCACAAAAAATTAATAATTCAACCGCAAAACTTTATAAGGCTCTAACTTTTGACTCGGGTATCCGAATGAGGTAATTCTTTTTTTGATTCCACATAACTTTTCAAGATCTACGCAATGACATCTCATTTGATATATTTTATCTCTCACAAACACAATTCAAATTTGCAACAATGATACTATAAAGATGGCACAAAAGCAAGTGTTTAGAATATTTATTTAATTATTTTCTTTATTAATACAGATTTTTCAAATTGATTTTTGAGTTTAAATCACAAATTAAATCTTTATTTTATTTTTCTTATTAATAATAATTTTTTAATTTTTTTTTGTAATACACTGTAATACATTTATTGCAAATTTG